>PVJX010051128.1:0-10406 GCA_004027295.1 Dolichotis patagonum | reverse complement strand
AGAGGAGGCGGAAAAGAAGATGAAGTTGAAAAGAGAATGAAGAGTGGAGAAGGAAGGAAGAAGAGAAGAAAGAGGAGTTGGGAGGAGGGAAGGTGGGAGAAAGGGGGAGAGAAAAGAAGACAGAGGAGAAGGCATGGGGAGGAGGAAGGAAGGGAAAGGAAGACAAGGAGCAGAAGAGTAGAGAGTGGAGGGGAAGAAGCATGGTCTAAAGAGAAGAGAACAGTGATGAAGATGAAAGGGGAGGGAGGACAGACAGTGAGAAGGAACCGGAAATAAGAGATGCAGGTGTGAGAAGGGAGGAGGAAAAGGAGGAACAGGGAGACTGAGGAGCTCCACTGGGAGGAGGGTAGAGGACAGAGGGGCCAGTAGGAAAGGGGAGGAGAGGAGAGCGTGTGTCTCAGGATCCTGCCTGTCCTCACAGGTTAACCCCCGGAGGCCCCATGGAGTTCTCTGGCCTGGGGACCTCAGAACCCCTACCCCAGTTTGTGGATCCTGCTCTGGTGTCCTCGACACCAGAGTCGGGGATCTTCTTTCCCTCTGGGCCTGAGAGCTTGGATGCAGCAGCCTCCTCCACGGCCCCCAGCACAGCCACTGCCGCAGCTGCCACACTGGCCTACTACAGGGATGCTGAGGCCTACAGACACTCCCCAGGTAACTTTGCAGGCTGCATGCTGTTGGAGCCATGAAGCTCCTCAGCTAGGTTGAAATTGCACTAAGTGGTCAACATGGAAATGGGTGGAAGCTTCTCGCATGGATGTGCTTTACCCTCAGCACTCTGGGAGGCTGAGGCAGGAGGACTACAAGTTCAAGTCCAGCCTATGCAACTTAGCAAGACCCTATCTAAAAAAGCAATTTTTTAAAAGAAAGCCCATTAGCCCATGCAGTTGGAAGCTATTACACTTGCCATAGTGACCAAAGGGACTCCGGATTGAGGAGTTGCCTATGGGCCAGCAGTTGTTTTGGTAACCTTTGGAAAGGTAGGAAACCTGGCCATGGTGTCAAGGCTGTTCGGCACCACTGTACCCTGAAAATGTGGTGATCTCAGACTGATCTCTCCTCTTCCTTCCCTCTCCTGCCCCCAACAGTCTTTCAGGTATACCCGCTGCTCAACTGTGTGGAGGGGATCCCAGGGGGCTCACCTTATGCTGGCTGGACTTACAGCAAGACGGGGCTCTATCCTGCCACAACCGTGTGCCCCAGCCACGAGGACTCCCCTCCCCAGGCCCTGGAAGACGCGGATGGCAAGAGCAGCACCAGCTTCCTGGAGACCCTGAAGACTGAGCGCCTCAGTCCAGACCTCCTCACCCTGGGGCCTGCACTGCCTTCATCACTCTCAGTCTCCAGCAGTGCTTATGGGAGCCCCGACTTTTCCAATCCCTTCTTTCCTCCCACGGGGAGCCCCCTCAATTCAACAGCCTATTCCTCCCCCAAGCTTCGTGGGAGCCTGCCCCTGCCCCCCTGTGGTGAGCGTCTCGAAAAGGAACAGGGAGGCAAGGGGGGAGGGGCATAGTTACACTGAGACTGGCTCTCTTTTCTCCTCACTCTTTACCTCTTCAGAGGCCAGAGAATGTGTGAACTGCGGAGCAACAGCCACTCCGCTGTGGCGGAGGGACAGGACAGGTCACTACCTGTGCAATGCCTGTGGCCTCTATCACAAGATGAATGGGCAGAACAGGCCCCTCATCCGACCCAAGAAGCGCCTGGTAAGACGACAAGCCTGCCTTGCTGGATGGGGGCCTCAGGAGGCCCCATGGCAGGGGAACCTCATCCTCATACATACCAGAAACTGCTGCCTGCCACTCTACCTAGAAAGCCCATGGTAGCCCCATGTGGAAGCCCTGTGCTCATCCTCCATCGCACCAGGAACTGCTGCCCCTTTCCTAGACGGGACCCCAGTTCTGTATAGGAACTTCATCCTCAAACCACCCTTACAGGCAGCAGACAAACCCTGCCCTGGGGCCTGTCACCCATGTGCTGACTTGGTTGAACTGGGGTGCTGCCCAGGCATTAGGAGTTTTATTTATTGATTGATTCTGGCAATGCCAGGGATGGAACCCAAGGATTCACACATGCTAGGCAAGTACTCTAACTACTAAGCAGCACCCTCAGCCCTGGGACTTTTTTTAAACTCCCCATGTGATTCTGACGTGTAGCCAAATTTGAAAATCATCAATATAGTCTTCCATAGAATACAAAATAAAAACCCTCTACCTTGGACAGGAACCCATGCCTTCAACCTGACCCCCACCTCTCGGGTCCTTCTGTCAGGCACTGAGCCCTGATCTCCACTTCTACCTCCCGAGAGCCCTGATCCCACACCCTGTCATCCCCCAGATTGTCAGCAAACGGGCCGGTACTCAGTGTACCAACTGCCAGACAACCACCACCACACTGTGGCGCAGAAATGCCAGTGGAGACCCCGTGTGCAATGCTTGTGGCCTCTACTACAAGCTACACCAGGTGAGTCCTGCTTTCCTGTCCTCACACCACGCTCCCCTCCTCATTCAGCCCTGTTTCTATCTGAACCTTTTCTGTTCATCTCTTTTACCTCCCTCTCACTTTCTTTCCTGCCCTTTGCTTCCCACTCACTTGTCTTGGCCTCTTCTTTCCATCTCCCATCTCTTTCCTCCTCCATTTCCATCTCTTTCCTCTTCCCCACCTCCAGATACCCAGTAACTTCTACCCTTTACCCTAGCTCGTGGGTAGCTCCTGTCAGCCTGGAGGACTTCCCACCTCCAGCCCTCACCACCTCCAATTCCTAAGAGTGGTGACTGCGCCAGCCTCTGGGACACATTCACCTAGTCCTTGAACCAAGTCCCTATTTTTAGAGAAGTAGGGTGGAAAGAAGTGGCCCAGACAACCACAAATGTCTAGAGCTGGGAACAACCATGGCCTCTCTTCTGGCAGGTGAACCGACCACTGACCATGAGGAAGGACGGTATTCAGACCCGGAACCGCAAGGCATCTGGAAAAGGGAAGAAGAAGCGTGGATCAAGCCTAGGAGGGGCAGTACCAGAAGGACAACCTGGTGGCTTCATGGTGGTGGCAGGTGGCAGTGGTAGTGGGAATTGTGGGGATGTGACCTCAGGTTTGACACTGGGTGCCCCAGGTACTGCCCATCTCTACCAAGGCCTGGGCCCCGTGGTGCTGTCAGGGCCTGTTAGCCACCTTATGCCTTTCCCAGGGCCCCTGCTGGGCTCACCCACTGGTTCATTCTCCACAGGCCCGGTGCCTCCCACCACCAGCACCACTGTGGTGGCACCACTCAGTTCCTGAGGGCATAGAACATGGCCTCAGTGGGCAGGGGTGCTGTCCTCCTCTTCTTATAGCCAGCAGTCTGTGCAACCCAACCCCACACAGCCCCTGGCCTGGACCTTCAAAGTTTTTGTAAAATAAAATAATAATAAAACTTGAGGTGTATGTCTGCATGTGATTGAGTAAATGGCATTGTTATGTGGGGTGTGTGGCACTGAGTACTTCTCTCATGACAGCAGTTGGCTACAGTGTACAACCGGGATGACACTGGATGAGGTAGCATGTGTGACGCTTCATGACTGAAGTTTGGGACATGCAAATGTAACAGTATATGTGAGACTGTGCATAGCATCCAGTGGTTCCATATATCATGGTGAGACAACATGTGACCAGCTAACTGGGGACGAGACAGCATGAGATGGCATGTGTGACACCAGGTGACTTGAAGACAGCATGTCTATGCAATAGTGATGAGGAAGAAGCATGTGAGATTGTAGGGGTGCAGTTGTGCTTGACTCTGGGGCCTGTGAGGAAGTACGAGTCCACTGTGCACTGGGCACAGAATCTGAGCCAGAAGTGTGTGTGACAGTGTGTGAAAATGCCTCAGAACAGTAATATTCCCCTGCTGGTCTTGCGTGTGTGGATGTGTATGCATATGCATAATGTGTGGCATGTGCCTTGTGACAGTGCTACTGAGTGGCTGACAATGTTCATTTATAGAGGTATCAACAGGCATAGTTTCTAGGGTGAAAGTTAGGGACTTTCAGCCTTCAATAGAGAAGTGTTGGACTGGGATTGATGGTTGCCAAAGTCAGAAGGCCAGTACTGGAAGTTGGGGTGGTCCCTGTGCCTTCTGGTCAGTTGTCTCATTGTCCTCACCCAAGCTCTGAGCTCCTCAGCCTGTATCCCTGTGGAAAATAGACGAGAATGATGGGTGAGATCAGGACACAGAAATAGGGAGTTCCACCCAGTGCCAGTACCCTTCCAAACAAACCTACTCACCTGAATGAACTGCTCCCCTCAAAGCCAAATCTGTCTTTCAATTTAACAAGCATATGGAAACATACTCTTGAGTTGGGGGCATCCAAAGGCAGACAGGTCTTAGGCTCACCCAGGCCACAGAACTCAGCTAGGGGTCAGGTGAGACAGTCTTGAGAGTCCATCTTGACCTCTCATCCAGCCGCTGCCCATAGTGAGTGGCACCATTTCCTGAGGTCTCACAGTGGGGTCAGATGACAGGCTGGGGAGCTTTGGCAGCTTTATTTCATTAATATCTGAAAAAAAATCCTGGGGAAAAGACACTCATACTCATTTCACTAATGAAAAAGTGAGGCTCAGTAGCAGCACAATTATTACAAATTGTGTAATAATCTTGAATTGTGTAAAAATCTTGGAAACAACCAAGATGCCCATCAACTGAACAGTAGATGAAAAAGATGTGGTATTTTTACACAATGGAATATTACTCAGCTTTAAAAAAGGACAATCTTGAGGCCTTCATAGGGAAATGGAGACAACTTGAGACTATCCTCATTAGCAAAATAAATAAGAATCATATTTATAAATATCACATTGTGTCTCTGGTGTAAAAAGTAATAAGAACTGTAGGAGTAATAAAACCCAAAATGTGTAATTGCTACTGTAAAAATAAGAGGAAAAGAAAGTGCTCTAAAGGATATAACTGCATGTATGTTTAAGTGTGGAAGATCATATTACTGTTTTTGTTAGATTGTTGAGCAGAACTGTTAACAGTCTCACTGTTTGAATGTCTACTTTGTATACTTTAATTTTGTAACTTGAACAACTATTTCCAATGATGATAGTATGTAACTTATCAAGTGGCGATTTCTTAGTGTTTCTGTTTTTGTTATTGCCATTCTTTTATTTTTTCCCCTTTGGACTTCCATATTGTTGCTACCCTTTTTCTGTTTTGTTTTTTTTTCTCTTTAAATAAAGAGAAGAAGAGAAAAAAAGAATCATATTTATAAATATCACATTGTATCTCTAGTGTAAAAAGTAATAAGAACTGTAGGAGTAATAAACCCCAAATTGCATAATTGGTACTGTAAAAAAGAGAGCAAAGAAAGTGCTCTAAAGGATATAACTGCATGTATTTTTGTTAGATTGTTGAGCAGAACTGTTAACAGTCTCACTGTTTGAATGTCTACTTTGTATGCTTTAATTTTGTAACTTGAACAACTATTTCCAAGATGACAGTATGTAACTTATCAACTAGTGATTTCTTAGTGCGTATTTTTTGTTCTTTTCTTTTTTTTCCTTTGGAATTCTGTATTGTTGCTACCCTTTTTTCTGTTTTGTTTGTATTTTTTTCTTTCTAAATAAAATTTTTAAAAAATGACAGAAAGGAAAAAAAAGTGAAGCTCAGAACTGATAAATACCTTGCCTTGACCACATCAATTTAAGGACTGTTATTGACATTTGATTGAGTTGCTTTGCCTTCTCCCCTAGAGCTCCAGAGATGGGAATTGTGGGAACACATGGGTCCTGAACATATTATGGATAAGCAGCCATCCTCGGGGAACAGGATCCTGTCAGCTAGTTGCCACAGCAGTGCCACAGAGTAGCCCACTGAAGCAGTCTATTCTCTTTGCAAGGACTGCCCAGAATGGCCCTTATGCTTAAAAGCTGCACACTGTGGGAGCCTCATAGTCTCACACACAATTTTCTTTTTGGAGTGTTGGGAATAGAACCCAACAGCAATCCTGAATCATATACCTGCCCTGTCCCATCTCTAAGAATCTCAGATCCAACTTGCAACATAACCTCAGTATGGATCTTGTGCCTACCCTCTACTCTGAGCCCCAATTTATCTTTATTTTTTCAGCAGTACTAAGGATTGAACCCAGGAACTTCTTTACTGAGCTATATACCTAGCACCCTTCCCTTTATTTTGAGAAAAACTTGCCATCCTCCAGCCTTTCAGCCTCTCAAAGTGCTGAGATTACAGGCAAGGGTCATTGTGCCCTGCCTGATTTATCGTATAGGCAACTATGGCTTCCCCTAGCATAGGACCCTCTGCCCACTGCATGGCTTCCATATGCTGAGGCTGACAAGGTCTTCCCATTCTCTCCCTACATTAGCTCCCTTGCCCTAATCCTTTATAGGAAGCCTGGCTGTCCAACTGTACCAGGATTTCTGATTTGATTTGTTGCAGAAAACTCCTAGCCAGGTATAGTAGTATACACATCATTCTGGGAGGTTAGAGCAGGAGGACCCTAAGTTCAAGTCCAGCCTGGGCTATTTAGCAACTTTTGTTTTTGAGACAGGGTCTTGCTCTGTAGTGCAGGCTCGTACTGAACTCACTGTGTATCCTGGACTGGCATAAGACTCACAGTAATCCTGCTGCTTCAGTCTCCTGAGTGCTGGGATTACTACCACATCAAGCACCAATTTAGCAACTTTGTGAGACTGCTTCAAAATAAAAAAGAGCTGAGAATATAGCTCAATGTGAAGACCCTGGATTTAATCCCCACAAAAAAGGAAGCCTTTTTGCTGAATCTCAACAGAAATCCTTTACATATTTATACGAATCCCTCCTGACCTGACACAGCCCTGATGGGATTCTGTTACCTTGCCCTGGTAGCCCTATCCTGAGCCTGCACAGGAACCACTGTCAGTGACCCCACACAATACTAGCCTGAATCGCTGGAGGAACCTGGCCTCTAAATCTGTAGGGACTCTCCTCTGATTCCCAGTAGGAACCTGTGCCCTAAGCTGCTACAAAACCCCTGCCTTTATACTCAATAAGAACCTTTGGTTTGCCTCTTTGGAGGGATCCAGGGAATGAACCTATACAAAAACTCCTATACTGTAGTGTAACCCATTCTGATCTTGTTAAACAACCCATAATCTAAGCTGGGCACAGTGGTACACATCTGTAGTCCTGGCTACATGGCTGTTATTTGTTGTTGTTTGCAGTGCTGGGGAACAAACCCAGGGTCTCACACATGTTAGGCACGTACTCTATCATCAGATACACTCCTAGCCTTAGGATTCTGATGTTTCTGTTCTTTTCTTTTGCTGTGCTGCAGATGGAATCTAGGCCCTTGCACATTCTCGGCAAGTGTATTACCACTGAGTTACAGCTCCAGTCTGTGTCCTGGTCACTCAGGAGCCTGAGGAAGAAGGATCACTTGAGCTCAGGAGTTCAAGGCCAGCCTGGGCAACACAGTGATATCCCATCTTGGAAAAAAGAAAAAAAGAACATTCCATAGAGACTATATGTACCTGCAAGTCTCCACTATTTACTACATGGAGTAGTAACTTGTAGAGAAACTTGGTTGATTCTTCTACAGGAACCTCTCCTCTGACCAAACAGGAAAATGAACCTTGCTGAGCCTGATAGCCACACTTGCAATCCCAGCACTTGGGAGGCTGCAGCAGGAGGATCACTGCTAGTTTGTGGCAGTCTGAACTCATAGTGAGACCCTGTCTTAAAAAGGTGTGGGGGACTTGACCCTTTAGTCTCTTTATTACTTTGTGGACATCACAACCTCAGAATATTTTTCAGTAAATATCACTGTATATGTTTTCATTAAGTGCAGAGATTTGAAAGTTCTGAGTCTATGACTCTCTTGCATTAAGACAAAAGTCATGTTTGGGTGGAGAAAGAGTGGAAGGAAAGAGGCTGAAATTGGCATTTTCAAGAGGGTCAGAGGGCCTGGCTACTGGGCATCAGAGCTGTCAATCTGTTTGTTAGTCAGCAATGCTGAACCCCAGACCGCTTATCTCTCTGGTCCCAGCCTACAGCGGGGTAGGAAATGGTGGAGAATGAGAGAGGGAGATTATGAGGACAAACCGGCCTCCTGCAGTTCTGATATTTAGACACAGGGTGGGAGATGCAGGGGGGTGGAAAAAGGTCAACTCCCTTTACCTCCTAGGTGCCCATATGCTTTCTAGTACAACTTGAAACCAGAGGCTAGTCAGAGGAGGGGGCACACAGGGAGAGTCACCACCCATGAGAAATTCCCCCCTCCCAAGTCCACTCTGGCTTCACATTATTGTTATCATCATTTTTAGATGAGTAAACAAAGCACAGAGCTGTTCACTGACTAGTCCTCGGTCACATGGCTAAGACCCATAACCTCAGTTTCCTTATCTACGAAGCAGCCTTAATAATGGGAACTACCTCACGGAACTGTGGTTTTCAAAAATGCCCGTCAGTAATCGCTAACACTACCATTACTCGTCCCTGCAGAGACTTCTTCCACGCCACCTTCTATTTTTGCGGCGAGTTAAAAGCTAACATTTGGTGCCTCTTCTGGACCACCGTTATTAATACTGTCACAACGCTTAGCATCATCGCCGCGCCCATTGTGGCCACCCACCAGCCATACTCCAGGGTCAGCCTCGTTCTCAGCCCAGCCACCAGCCCGCCCGCGTACGTCATCACTGCGCGCTGCGCGGGAACGCCTGGGAGAAGACGCCCCTTTCTGACGCCTTTGCTTCCTTGCTCACTCGCGAGTCACAGCTCGGTACAGTTGGCGTGGGTCCGAAGAGCTCCTAAGGTGACTGGGCAAGGACAGAGGGGTGTCAGCTCTGGCAACCAGGACCACAGCGGCGGTAGCTGGGGTTGGGAAGCGCTTAAGCCAGAGTCAGGTCTCGAACAGCTGATGCCCGCTTTATGAGGCTCTGTAAGTCTCGCGTCACTCGCTGACGCACAGTTTGTTTTGTGAGATCGTGAGAGATGTGGCCGAATGAGGAACGCTAGCCAGCGGCACTGTCCAGGCTGTGGACGGGATCTGGGTGGGCAGTAAAGAGATCCAGCCCAATGGGAAAGAGATTATCTAGCACCCGCGGCCAGACAGGTTGCCAGAAAGTTGGCAGGGCAAGGCAAAGGCGGAGTTTGAAAAAGGGGCCGCGCTCAGTGAGTGGAGCCAGGAGGATTGGCTGGCGTGGATGGGCTGGGCGGGAAGGGGTGGAGGCTGGCTCAGGACTGGCTGAGGGGACCTAATGGAACGCTAGAGATCCGGTCTGGGCAGGGGGTGGGGTCCTGCGGAAGGAAAGGGGTAGTTCCCGGAGGAGGAGGACTGGCTGAGACGCTGGGGGCGGGATCTGGTGGGATAGAAGGTAACGGTACGCTCCGATAAGAGGTAGAGTTAAGTGGACGTTAAAGGTGGAGTCGAGGCTAGGGCTAGGTCTGGCTAAGAGAAAGCATGGGTGATTACTCTGAGATAGGCCTGAAAGGGGAGGTTTATGAAGGGATGCGGTCTGGGCAAGGTTGAGAGGCATGGAAGGTTCTGGGAATGAGGCTTGGTAGAGTGAAGGGCGGTGCTTAGACGCAAAACTGGCTGAGCTTGGGAGGGGCGCAGTTGGTCTGTGAAAGGGTACAATGGGAAGACTCAGGGAAAAGGGGCGGAGCCAGTGAAATGGGCGGGGATGGGTGGAAAGGACATCGAGGTAGTGTAGAGGCCTCAGAGGGGCGGGGCTCAGAAGGCTGTGGAGATGGCTTAGGGAGGGAGGCTTGTCTAGGGGAAAGGGCCTGGGAGGGGTGGGGTTTGAGAGGGGCTGGGATTGGGGTGGTTCCCTGGGCGATCAAGCCCTCACTGCCATCTCCATGCCACCCCTCAGAGTAGGGTCAGAGGCCGAGGTTCCCTGGCCATGAGCTCCACTGGCCAGGGTTCCACTACAACCAGGCATCCAAGGAGTAGACACAACCCCCAGTCACCTCTTCTTGACTCCAGCGTCATTTCGGTGAGGTCCCTGACCTGCCCTGATGAGGGGGAGGGAGAACTGGCCCGCCCCTCCTGGACTCTGACCCTTTCCCTCTGCTTGGCAGAAGCGAAATATTAAGAAGGGTGCTGTACCCCGCTCCAGCCCCAATCTAGCAGAGGTGAAGAAGAAGGGCAAAATGAAGAAACTCAGCCAAGCAGTGGAAAATGACCTAATCATGGGTTTTCAAGAACTGGTAAGAGGGGCCTGGCCTTGGTTTGAGCTCCTGTGACAAATCAAAACCCTGAAGCTCCCACCTTGGACCATAGAGGTTGCTCTCTTTTTCCCTGAGTGGATCTGTGTCTCTCTGCAGGATATGAACCCTGAGGCCAAGATCGTTGTGGGCACCGGGCTAGTGTTCGATGAGCAGCTAAATGAATTCCACTGCCTCTGGGATGACAGGTGAGACTGAGTCCTCC
>PVJX010051127.1:0-10406 GCA_004027295.1 Dolichotis patagonum | reverse complement strand
TGGCATTATCAATCTTGATGACTACATAGTTCACTTGATGCACATCAGAAAAGGTGTGGAATAATGTTAATATTACTATCATTTAATGCAAAATGCTTCATATTTTCTCATTTAACCTTCACAGTGACCTAATGAGGCATGCTTTATTAGTCTTTGCATTCTACAGGCAAGAAAGGTAAGAAAAGAGAAATAACCTGCCCAGGTGAATCTATTTCAAACCATAATGAATCAAGCGCTTTTTCTCTTTTCGTACTGTAATATACACAGCATTTTAAAATATATAGTTCACATTTATTTTCTTTTGGTACCAGGGATCAAACTCACAACCTCGCACTTACCAGGCAGGCACTTATGCCACTGAGCTAAATCCCTGGCTATAGTTTGCTTCTGAATGTATATAATCGCCAAAGACATTTTTGTGTATCATTCATGAGAGACAATGACAGCATTATGTCAACTTGGTACCTATGTTATTTATATGAAGCACAAATCAGTCATAGGTAACCTCCTCTATGGAGTAGCTTTTATATGCTTCCAGATTAGTTTTAATTAATTAGAAAATTACACAATGGCTTTTGTATAAATTTAACACTATTTAATATTGAGGTAAGTAATAGAGTAATACTTTCACTCAGAAAGAAATAAATACATTAATATTTGTAGCTGAGCATCTTATCAAATTTCAAGGGCAGCTGACATAGGAGTTTATGTTGTTTCATGTATCTGAGGCTCGTGAGATGGCTGGCAGGGCTATAGTCATGGGGCTGATATGTCAGCTTTATTACATCCCTGAAGAGTGTTTTTCTAGATTTCTTTCCAAAGATATGTAAGTTTACATGGGCGGTGGGAGGGAATCTCAGTAAGTAGAGGTCTGTGAATTTGGAAAAGGAAAAGGGATTGTGACTGGATAGCAGAGAAGTGGTATCGAATTTTACAACCAGCATTGGAAGAGATAAAGGAGGGTGAGGACAAAGGATACTTCAATGTGGAGACTGCCTTTCCCAAAGGCTGCTAGGGATGTGCGGGTGTATGTAGAGAGACTGACAGGCCGGGAATGAGTATTTCATCACACTCTACTATGGTCTGCACTTTCTTATGCCAGTCAAGTAAGCTATATAGCCATAGCCCAGAGGCTTGGGGAGGAGAATTGGTGGTTCATGAGGATGGAGCAACCACATAAGGACACAGACAAAGCTGAATAAAAGGAGAGAGACAAATAGCCCAGTTTTTCTACCTAACTCTCTGCCTCTCTGTAGTCAAATGGTGCCTACACAGCCTAGAGACACAGAACAGAAATGTGGTTAGAAGGAAAAACTGATGAATGGATAACCTGTGTGGTGCCTCATCAATGGAAATGAGTGAGACTTTATTCCCATCGTCTAAATTGCTTGTTCACACATTGTGCATGTCCATAAGCAAGTGTTGGTATTACGTATATGGATTTCATATAGTTAAAGCACCGCCAAGATATTTTGTATAGTATTTTGTCAACTAAACTTCTATAACAACCATTTTTTTATCATATGGAAGTCTCTATAGATATCATTCCCATTAATTTAAATTACTTCTTTGAGTAATTAACAATTTTCATGTTATTGAACAAAAATAATCAGGATCTTATTTTAAATAAGGCAGAATTAGGTAGAAAAACTGGGCTCTTTATTTTAAATAAGCCAAAATACATTTTGTTTGCAAGTGTGTGCGCTGTGTAAGGTTGGCAGAAAATCTGGGTAGTTAGTAAAACTTCATTTAATAAAGCCTTTGCATGGTGGTTACACAAACTACAGATTATTTTCTCAGAGTTTGCCCCAAAAATTTACATTTCCATCACTATAGTCTAAATGCACATTGATGACCAATTTTGAAAATGATCTGTATGTTTTTAATGTGATTGGTCATATATTGGTTTCATAAGAACAGATTTCACAAAACAGTTTTGAGATTTTTTTTCTTATTTTCACAAAAGTTTGGGACATTATTGTTACTTGGTGTAACTAGATGTAAATTATTTCACATTTCCAAAGCTGTGGAGTTAATATTTATGGAAAGCCTTATGGTTTAGGCTTTAAGGACTCTAAATATGTAAAAATTTGGCAATTTAAAATCAGAGCCTCCAGACTGGATGAGCCTCAGATTTAACACAGGTAAACAGGCAGTTAAAATGACAAGGGTTCTTAGTAAAAGCAGGCCTGGTAATTGTTTGAGGTGCTTTTCATTTTAATAATACTGCCTTGTAGTCACAGTGTAATTCAGACCTTTGAAATATTTATGTAGCTGACAAAGTCAAAGCATGACTACATGATAGGAAAATAGATTACTTAGAAATCATGTTCTTTTCAGTGTTGACTAAAGTGATTTGATAGTCCAGTATCAAGCAGTCAGGAGCTACAATATTCTTATAGGTACGTACAGAAATTTTAACTGTTTCAGTACCTTATATGTAACAAGCATGATTCTAAGCATTTTGCACCTATTAACTTATTTCATTTTCACAACAGCCCTTAAGTCATCAAATCCATTTCAAATAAGGCAGGAAAGTAAAGAGCAGAGAGACTGAGTGATCCTCTTAAGGCACATAAATGATAAAAGGCAAGGTGATTGAAATCAGAGAGCAGAAATCAAGAACTATTATTCTTATTAACTAATATCCATTATATAAATTAAATAAAGACATTATCAGAGATGCCTGAAGTGAGTCCCCTGTGTCCTGCAATGTGCTACAGCACAAGGTGAAAAGAAACAGCAAGAGACAAAGAGAGACGTGATGGGGATCTGGGATGGACAGCTGCTCACGGAGAACAATAGGCCACAAGGCAGACAGAATCTCAGTTTTTATTGATCACATTAACACAAGAAAATGGTGAGCGAATTACTGGATAACTCAGAGGGCAGTGCCAGTCTTAAGCTGAGAAGGATCTTGTGTTGATGAGGACGCTGAGGAGCAATGACAGGTTCATAAGAAGTTTGTCCTTCCCTCCAGGTGAAGCATTTTTTTGTTATCACTACTGGGTTCTCAAGGAACCAGGATGTCTTCAGCTGATGGTATCTTGCCCTGGACCATCACAGCATCATGGGAGGTGGAGGCCTCAACTGCGACCAGAGGCACTTGGTTTATCCTTCTGTATGCCACAACTGGCTTGCATGACAACATGCTAGGCCTCAGACAAGCCCTAATCACATTACTATTATTATTGTTGTTGTTATTATTATTATTTAGGTACTGGGGATTTAACTCAGGACCTTGTGCTTGCCAGGCATGTACTACACCACTGAGCTGTGCTCCTGGACCCATAATTAAATTATGAAGTGATTTTGTTTCCTGAAAAATTATATAGAATGGTCCTTGGCAGTCATGATGCTGCTGTTGATATATATTTTTAGGATGAAAATCTGTATTACCAGCAGCTGCTCATGTTGAAGGCTTAACTTTTACAGAGTATTTACTTGGAGCTTTGCTTATATTTACTTGTTAATACTTGTGTCACCTTTAAGAGACTGGTGAGAAAAGTCATTTAGGTGGATTTTCCAGTTCACATGTAAGAAATGAGCAAACACTGGTTATGCAATGAGATCTAGAAGTCTACCCACTTTAGAGCTCATATTCCCTACTTGATATGTTAATTCTTCCAGAAAAACCACACAGAGATGCAGGTTTCACCTGACTATAAGTGCTACTTCTTGTCAAGAAATCTCTAATAACTATGAGAGTCATACTCTTTTCCAAACATTTTCTTTGGAATTGATCTAATAACTGCATGTGGATACTAACTTCATCTGTTTGTAGACAAAAAGGATCATCTGTCAAGTATGCAATCTTAGATTGCGAAGTTTCAAGGTAAAGTTCTGTCTCTGAAGATACAATAGAATGATGAGGATGGGAATTGTATCCTCCACGACTTGGAATCATCACTTATTCTGATTCTAGAATACACTTAGAAACCTTGCTCACCAGTGCTGGAAATATATTAGAGGTCATCTAGTGCAGGTTTTTCATTTTACAATTTTGAAAAAAAAAGCACCCATACTATACCTTCAGATTTTGTGTTACTGTTAATATAGTTATTTTCCCACTCATTATAAATCATTTTTCATTGAAAACGTATTACTCTAGATTGAGTTCATGTATGCAAAATATGTATTATGTGCATATAATGTGACTGAGTGTATACTTCCAGTCACACCAAGAGAGACCAGCCCTGTTCATCCCAGGCTTCTCTCATACCTAAAATTGTGTAGCTGTAATACAGTGAATAGGCACAGGCAGCTTCTGGAAGTTCAAAGCACAGTAGTGGGCTACATGGTGGGGGGTGTCGGTACTCAGGAAACAGCACAGTGGTGGGAGTCTCCTTTCATCACTCATGTATCCTGTCCAGGTCCCATGGAGACCTCCAACCCTCAACTGAAAACAGGTGTCAACAAATATGTTCCATAAAACAAAGCTTTTCCTAATCAAAAGACTTAAAAAAGAGTGCCTGAACACAAAAGAGTGTTTGTTTAACAATACCCACTTACCACACAGGAACCACAATGGAAAATCTGTCCCACTCCATGGTTCCCATGGGGCTGAGCTGGGAGCTGATTTTGCCTTCTACCTCCTACTTTGCTGAAGTGGGTGGTAGGTTTCCATTTATCCTACATGTGCCCTTTGTGGGGACAACCAGAAAGCTGACCTTCGCTCATCTCTCACCCCGCAGTGCTCATGGTTTTGCCTTGATTCCGCTGAAGAAAAGTGTCCTAGCAGCCTGCAAAGTTCTAAAATTTTTGCCATCACCTGGGGAATGGAGGTGGGGCTTTGCAACTTTAACTAGGATTGTCCTAATATGGTATAGTAAGTATTTAGTCCTCCAGTGGCAATCATCTGCTAAAAACTTAGCAAGGCATTTGCAGTGTAACTATTTACCACTCTGCTTTATTTGCACTGCTGTTAGTGAGGACCAGTGGTGATAATCCTGGCTTCAGCAAGACTGAGAAACTTGATGCAACTCAGTGCTGTGGACATGACACCTCTAAAGTTACCTGTCCTCATTGGGAGGCTGAAACTCCACAACCAGCATCAATGAGGTTCAGTGGGTTGGTGGGGAGACCAGTGGGTATGTTACTTCCCCTTGGTAATCTCTTCTTGTGTCAGCAGGGTTTAGCAAAAAGTTGAGTTTCACTTCTCAACATGCATCTACCAAGCTGTGTGACTCTTCCTCCATCAAAGACATAAACTGCACACTTACCAAAAGACAAAAGGCTGTGGGAACTAATGTCTGTCCTAGTCAGCTATCCTGTCACTGAGACAAGACACCTGGCAATTTAAACTTACAGGAGAGGTTTCTTTTGATTCACAGTTTCACTCCATGGTTAATTGGCTCCAAAGCAGAAAAGCCATTTCAGAACAGCATGGCAGGCACAAGTTGGTCACTGCATGGTCACTAGAAAGCAGAAAGTGAGGGGAGGAGCCAGGAATGAGAATGCAACCTTCCAAATCACCCTCCCAGTGACCTGCCAACACTCCCAGACTGCATCTCTAAGTGCAGCACTTTTGAGGGGATATTATACCTGCAAATCACAACATTCCAACTTGTTTCCTCAGAAGGCTAATTTCCACCTAATTATGAAATATATCTTTGGTCTGTATCTAAGAGATAAAATTTCTGACCAGATCCACCACTGCTGAAATGTCCAAGTTCAAAGACTCTTCTGACACTCAAGGTAAGCTCTTCACTGTGGGCCACTGTAAAATATCAACAAGAGTGTTAGACACTTTCAACATACAATGGTATGGGGTAAACATTGCTGTTTTGAAGGGTAGGTATAGGAGGATAGCCAGAAATCAGACAAAAGAGAAAAAACCCAGATGGGCAAATATTAAGTCTTTTAATTACATGACATACTCCCAGGGCAAGTTGGACACAGAGGTGCATTTAAAATAGGTTGGACAGCCAAACCCATATGGCTTTACTGGTTCCAGGCCACCCGACCTCCCTCTTAGGCTGGCTCTAATCACTGCCTGTGACTTTCCTCTGAAAATCTTGCACACAGCCTGAATTTATCACTCACATCTTGTGGAATCTACTGCAACTTCTACTTCACACTCAGACTTCACACACTGCCCTCTCAGGGCCTTCTGCTAGGGACTGTGACCTTGTCACAAATTTTCAGATGGTATCCATGGTCTTCTGAAATCTGGGTGGAAGGATTTATGTCCTGATACATAACTCTTAAAACAATTTAGAAGAAACACATCAAATTCTCAAAAACCATAAATTTCAGAAAATCAACCAAGATGAGATTGTGACACAGGTTATATTTTCATAAGAAATGCATTTTATTATTAAATCTTAAAAGAACCAAAAGAATAATTAACAATAATTAAAACAAATAAAATTGTAAGTTAGTCTAGAAAGCAATTTCATAATTTAATCTATATACAGCTATTCATCATTATTATTATTATTTTGGGGGGGTACCAGAGATTGAACTCAAGACGTCACGCTTGCAAGGCAGTGCTCATGCTGCTGAGCTAAATCCTCAGCCCATGTTCACCATTATTAACATAAATGGATGAGCTTTACTCTGGTATTTCCATACAGTTATATTTCATGATCTTATGTCCATCTTCCCTACATCTCCCCTTTCCTCACTCCTATTCTTCCCCTTAGCCTTCCAAATCCTTTGAGTTCTGTTTTCAAGTTATCAGGCTTCTTTGTTTTTTTACATATGAGAGAAAATACACACTATCTTGTTTTAAAGCCCATTTTATTTCATTTAGCACAATGTCTTCCACTTGCATTTTGCTAGAAATTATAAGATTTCATTCTTTTCTATGACTAACATTCCATTGTGTATATACACCACTTCCTGTATTTTCCCATGGGCTCCTAGGTTGATTCCATATTGTAGCAATAGCGAATAGTGGCAAAATAAACATAGGTGTGCAAGTATCTGTTTTGTATGCTGCCTTTAATTTCCTCAGACCTATGCCTAGGGGTGAGATGGAGTAAAAATATGGTAGCTCAAGTTTTAGGTGTTTTAGGAACCTCTACAAACTTTTCAGTAGTGGCTTCACTGCTGAAACTGCTTCCCACTGACACTATAAAGTGTTCATTTTCTCCGTAACCATACCACTTTGATTTTTTTAATTATTCCAGCTAAAGTGAAATGGAATCCTTTTTTTATTTTAAAGAGAATGAAACAAAAGGGGACAGAACAAAGCAGATTAGAACAGAACAATATAAGCAACACAACACTTCACAACAAGACAACCAGATATTAACCATAACTACCATAGCGTCTCTTTCTTTGTGATCGTTGAGCATGGCTTCACACACAATAATATCTAACATAAAATAGTATAAAACCATTCAAGAGAATGAAAGAATTACAGGGTATTCTGAATCAAATACCAGAGAAAGAAAAATGGCTACTATAATATCTCATTTTCCATAAAAATTTGTTTATAGTATCACATACATTAAAATACAATAAGGCACAATATGATAGAACCAATGGTAATAGAAGAACAAAAGCAAGGTTGGACTTCAACTGGAATCTTGTTATTTCTTTTATTTGTATTTTCCTGATGGCTAAGAATATGCAGTATTTTTTCATATAGTTATTGTCAATTTGCATCCATTATTTTGAGCAGTGTACGTTCACATCATTTACCCATTTTAATAGTTTCTTTTTAATGTTTGATGTTTAGCTCTTTGGTAGTTTTATATATTCATGATATTAAACATCTGTGAAATGAATAGCTGATGATGATTTTCTTCCATTTCTTGGTTGTGTCTTTACTCTCTTCATTCTGTCCTTGTAAATTTATTTTTCGATACCAGGGATTGAACTCATGACCTCACGTTTGCCAGACAGGCGTTTAAGCCACTGAGCTAAATCCCAAGCCCCCTTGTCCTTGAAAATTTGATGTAAACTTTTTTCTGAATTTTGGCATTTTCTTACTGTGTCTCTGGACACCCTTCTTCATATTCATTTGCTAGTGTCAACAGAATTGTTCTCCTATTATTTCCTCTAGGAACAGAAGAATTTGAGTTTTACATTAAGGTGTTTGATACATTTTGAGTTGATTTTTGTTCATCCTGAGAGGTAAGTATCGAGCTTCAGTCTTTTGTATAAGTTCATCCAGTTTCTCCAGCACCCCTTGTCAAAGAGGCTGTTGTTTCACCAGTGGAAACTTTTAGTATCTGTAAAAATTAGTGGACTAAAGATGCATGAATAGATTTCTGAGTCTCATGTTCTATTAGTCTGTGTTTACCTTACTACGATGCTGAATTGCACAGGTGGAACTAACTTGAAATTCGCCTGCCTCAGCCTTCTCTACATTCAATTACATGTGAATAAATATGTATTGATTTTATCTACATAAAACACTGAGGAAAAGAGAACAATGCATACACTCTAATAGTCAAGAAACATGGTATTACAGTAGAGTTGGATCTAGTGGAGTAGAAAGAAGAAAAGCAATTTAAAGCAACCATGCTTAATATGGAATGTGATCAACAGGCTAAAAATAGGTTATTGAATTTCCATTTATGCAATTTCAGCATGTATCAAATAATGGTTAATAATCCTTTATTTAATTCACACATACGTATAGAAGAACAGTAAAATTATTTGGTGGGCAGAAAAAGAACAAGCACTTAAATGTGAGATCTATTTTTCTTGTAATATAAACTTACAATTTATTATCTGATTTGTGAGTCGAGACATGAGATTGAATACAATTTCTTTTGACAGGTCTGTGGGACATTTTACTGCTTTTGTAATCTCAGATTTCTCCTGTGTTCAAATGATAAAGAATCTGTGTATGATAAATTAAAAGACACAAGGGGAACAGAAACCATGGATATATGATATCATATAATGGGTAAAATGAATTGGCTACTTAGTTTTTATACCTTGAACAAAAGTCAGGCAAACACAAATCTGGGTATCTTAAATCTAAACCTATCCACAAATACTGAATCAAATTAGAATTGGGCAGAAGAGTCTCAGATCTCAGGTGGCCTAAAGTATGGATTTACAGCTATGGTCAACTAAAACGATGATTGCAATGCACACTCAAATCTAAAGTGTCCCAGGTTAGAGAAAGTAAACTAGTGGTCCAACGCAATGTAAGGATGGGAAAAAACTCTGTATCACCCTGAAAAATGCTGAAATCAAAGAAAATAATATTTTCAGAATAAAATTGCACTGAAGTATCAAATGCATGTGCATTGCATGCATAGACTGCTATTTGATATGAATGCTCACTTTAAAAAAATAAGAACTTTTGTATATTAACTAATTTTTTAGACATTTAGCTAGAATTTCATCTGAATGTTAGGGTGAATTTTAAGAATCTAGTTTGGCGTAATACAAAGATTTGTGTGACTCAACCCTTTTGCTGTGCTCCTGAAACACCCTCATGGCCTGTCTTCTTGTCATGCAAAGGCAAGCAGTTTAATTCCCTGATAAGAGAAGGGCAGTTAAAGTAACCTGCAGGAGCCCTTGTGGACAAATCAGATCACTGAATTAACCACACTGCTACTGACTCCACTGTTCAAATAAAATTCCAGGAGCTCGCAAGCATGGCCCTGGTGCCTAGTGATTGTAAAGTGCTTTACTATCAACTTTAATAAGCCCGCTTCGCATCCACCTAGTCAGCCCACATAGTACATCGAGCCCTACTTTCCAGTAATACAGTGTGTGCCCTCCTTCAGCATTCCCTGGATCCCTTGCACACCCACCTCCCTACTGAGCACTGGGGACATCAAATGCATAGGGCACAGCCGAGAGTCGAGCTGGTTACAAAGTCAGATGAAGGGGACATTTCCTACTGAGACATTCTGGGGCTTTGTCACCTTGATCACTGGTTACAGGAATCATTTTCCTTCCCACATCTGCCTTTTTATTCATCTGGTTCTTCAAGAAACACTGAGCACCCACTATGCACCACACATGGTTCTCGACACTAGAAATGCATGAAGCTGCACCTGTGCTGGAGCTTGCAGCCACGCTGGGGGGGTGCAGGGCGAGAGACAGATATCCAGCATGTGGGGTGATGAGTGCCAAGGAAAGGGGGGCACTGGGAGTGCAGTGGGCACAGAGCAGGGTGTGCTGGTGCTCACCCATCATGCCAGGTACTCGGAAGCCTGCAAAGGGCCGATCACAAGTCCAGGGCAGCCTGAAGAGCATGGGAGGCTCCTTCTGAGAGAATCTAGTTTGAACTAGATTCTTAGCCTGCTGTCGCCTCACAGCAGACAGAAGCCAGGGCTGCTGGAACAGAAAGTCAGAGGAGTTTAGTGAGCAGAGCTGGGATCCTGTGCAGAAATGCACAGTTTTGACATGCCTGGGAAACACTGCACAGAGCCTAGACATGGTGTATGGAGAAACCACAGGTTCCGCAGGTCTGGGAGACACTT
>PVJX010051126.1:0-10407 GCA_004027295.1 Dolichotis patagonum | reverse complement strand
GCTTTGCTCTGTTTTGTTGTGTTTAATTTTACCCTTTTGATATAATTGCATGTATATTTGAGTGTGTAAGATGGATGACCTTATTGCTGTTTTTGTCAGATCATAGAGCAGAACTGCTAACAGTCTCACTCTTTGAATGTCTACTTTACGTGCATTAACTTTGTAATTTGAACAACTATTTCCAAGAAGTCATTGTGTAATTTGTCAAGTAATAATTTCTTAGTTTTTTTGTTGTTGTTCTTTTCCTTTTTTCCTTGGAATTCTGTATTGTTGCTACCCTTTATTCTGTTTTTTTCTCTTTAAATAAAATTTGAAATAAATGAATCTAACTTTATTTTAATTTTTTGAGACAGGGTCTCTTCATGTAGTTCACGAAGCCCATGAACTCACTGTGTAGCCCATAGTAGCACTGGATTCATGGCAATCCTCCTGCCTCAGCCTCCCAAATGCTGGGACAAAGGGGTTAGCCATGGTTATAAGTCATTGTTTAAATGAATGAACAAATCTGAACTCATAATTTTTTAATTTTTATTTTGAAAAGAATAAAACCAAATGAGAAAAAAACCAAAATGGGGTCATTCAAAACAAAAGGATGCACATAGTACATGATTTAAAACCACGGTACAAGGTGATCTACAATGGTTACCATGATGTCTCATGCTATCTTCAATAGAATTGCCCATATCATCAGGTACAATAAAATTGAATGTAGCAGTACAGAACAAAATCAATAAAAACAAAACTTTGGAGACATTGTAGGACTTCAAAAGAGGGTAATAGTCAAACCAGAATGAGTATCATAGTGAATCTTATTGTTTTCAGAGTAGTTGCCTATACTCTCAGACTTGATACCATCAAACATAACAGATTCAAATAAAATCAGTCAAGACAAGATGATGGTCAAACAAGACAGATTCAAATAAAATCAGTCAAAACAAGGCAGTGAAACCAATATAGGGTTTCAGATTAAGTTAATAGGAAATTAAAAATGGTTACCATAGTATATCCTGCTATCTTTGGAATAGCTGTCTATACCCTGAAATTTAGTACAAGTAGAGAAACTGGGACAGAATATAACCAAACTAAACAGAGCAATGAAAGCAATATAAGTTTCAAATCATAATACAAGATTACCAATGTTCTCTGTCTTCCCTTTTTAGACAATTCCCCCCCTTTCACATTCCCAGGGTGCATTGTACATCTGTATCCCACTAACTCCTTTGGTTTTTAGATTAGGGAGGAAATCCGCTATTTACCTAAGTGGTTCTGAACATTTTTACCCCTGAGCTTGGTCTTAAGTTGTACCCATTTACCTACAAGAGCCTCAAGGTTTTCCTTCCTTATAGCTGAGAACTTCTCCATTGTATAATAGTGTTATGTCTTTCCAACCAATCTGCAGCTGATGAGTGAGCAACTCCCAATTTTTTCCTGGTTCTCTGTCACATAGAGCATTATTTTCTCATCTTTGATTTTCAGTACATAAACCTTCTTTCAGGTTAAATATATTTCTTATATAGAGCATCTTGATGGACCCTATCTCAATCCACTCTGTCTGTGTTTCTTTTTATTAGTGTATTGAGGATATCCATGTTAGAGATTATGGCCAGTCTTTTCTGCCTCATCTTTGCCATGCTATTTTTCTGCTGTTGGCCTGAAATCATAATTTTTATTAAAAAGAAATTCAATTCCAGCCAGTGATTTCCCATTACATTGAGTCCATCCTTTCAAATAATGGATTTCTAGGGCCTAATAATTTCAAAACTTCACAGTATGTGACAAGCTTAAGTTGAATCCACTGAATATTTCTTTTACTTAAAGAAAAAACAAAACAAAACATAAAAAGGATAGAAATAATACAGAATTAAAAAAAATAAACTGTAAGTAATCACTACTTGATAAATTACATATCATCCTCTTAGAAATAGTTGTTCAAGTTACAAAATTAAAGCATAAAAAGTGGACATTCAAACAGTGAGACTACAAACACTTCTGTTCAACAATGCATCAAAAACTTAGTAATATGGTTATCTATCTTACACACTTAAACATATATGCAGTTATATCCTTTAGAGCACTTACTTTTCCTATCCTTTTTACAATAGCAATTACATATCTTGGGTTTTATTACTCCCACATTTCTTATTACTTTTTACACTAGAGACACAATGTGGTATTTATAAATATGATTCTTATTTCTTTTGCTAATAAGAATAGTCTCAAGTTTTCTCCATTTACTGATGAAGGCCTCAAGATCATCCTTTTTTATAGATGAGTCATATTCCATTGTATAAAAATACCACATCTTTTTAATCCACTTTGCAGTTGATGGGCATCTTGGCTGTTTGTAAGATTCAGCTATTATGAATTGTGCTGCTATGAACATGGGTGCACATATATCACTGTGACATGACTTTTTCAGGTTTTCTGGGAAAATACCCAGGAGGGAAATAGCTAGATTGAATTGAACTTCCAGTCCTAATCTTCTGAGAATTCTCGATACTGATTTCCATAGTGATTGCACCAGTCTACACAACTGCCAACAGTGGAGCAGCGTTCCTTTTTCCCCACAGCCTCGCCAACATTTGTTATGAGTTGATTTCTTGATGGCAGCTACTCTTTCCAGAGTGTGATGAAATCTCAATGCTGTTTTAATTTGCATTTATCGAATGACCAGTGATGGTGAACATTTCTTCATGTAGCTATTTGCCATTTGTATCTCTTCATCTGAGATGATGCCCATTTTTGGAGAGGGTCTTTGAATTTGGAGGGCTTCATGTTTTTCAATTCTTTATATTTTTTTGATAAAAGCCCTTTGTCAGAAGGGTTGCTGACTAAAATTTTTTCCCATTCTGTGGGTTTATTTTACACTCTGTTGGTGATTTTTTGAAGTGCAGAAACTTATAATATGACATTCCAGTTGTTGATTCATTGAAGTGTTTCCTGAACAGTTTGTATTTTGTTCATGAATTCTCTGCATAACCCTATGTCTCCAAATCTTCTACCTACCTTGTCTTCCAGCACATTTAGTGTTTCTGTTTTAATATTTAGGTTTTGATCCATTTATTCTTTACTTTTGTGAATGTTGATAGATATGGATCTATTTGAGTCTTCAGCATGTGGAGAGCCAATTTTTCCAACACCATTTAATAAAGAGGCTGTCCTTCTTCCTGTGAACATGTTTACCCCTTTGTCAAATATCAGGTGACTAAGAGTCTTTGTAGTTGTGCTTGCATCTTCTAATCTGTTCCTTTGATCCTCAGGTCTATTTCTTTGTCAATACTATGCTGAATTTATCATTGTGGATTTGTAGTACACTTTCAAGTTAGGAATTGAGATGCCTCCTGCCTTGCCTTTATTGCCCAGAATTGCCTTAGGTATTCTAGATTTCTTCTGTTTCCAAATGAATTTTAGAAGTGTTTTCTCTAGATCAGTGAGGTATGCTAATGGCATTTTCATTGGAATTGCATTAAATCTATATAACAGTTTTGGGAATATGGCCATTTTCAAACTGTTGGTTCTTCCTAGCCAAGAGCAAGGAATATTCTTCCATTTTATAATATTGTCTTCAATCTCCTTTTTTACTGTAGTAAAATTTTCAGTATATAAGTCTTTTACATTCTTAGTTACATTGATTCATAAGTATTTCATTTTTTTAGATGTTATTGTGAAGGGTAATATTTCCATAATATCTCTCTTGGTGAGTTTCTTGTTTGTGTACAGCAACACTATTGATTTTTGAGCATTAACTTTGTATGTAAATACATTGCTGAATTATTTTATTACTTCAAGTACTCTTTTAATGGAGTTTTTTCAGTCTTCTATATAGAGTATTGTGTCATCTGCAAATAGTGATAATTTAAATTCTTCCTTTCCTATCTTTATTCCTCTTATTTCTCTCTCTTGTCTGATTGTACTGGCTAGTGTTTCCAGAACTATATTGAATAGGAGTGGTGATAGTGAACATCTTTGTCTTGTTCCTGATTTTAAAGTGAAAGCTTTCATTTTTTGTCCATTTAGTACAACGTTGGCTATTGGTTTGTCATAGATGGCCTTTATAAGATTAAGGTAGACACCATGTGATCCTAGTTTCTGAAGGGTTTTTATCACATATATGTGTTGGACTTTATCAAAAGTTTTTTCTGCATCTATTGAGATGACCATGTGGTTTTGTTTTTGGCTCTGTTGATGTGGTGTGTTACATTTATTGATTTGCATTTGTTAAACCATCCCTGCATTCCTGGAATGAACCCCACTAGGTCATGATGTATAATCTTCTTGATGACTTGCTGCATTCTATTCGCCAGCATTTTATCAAGAATCTTTACATCAATGTTCATTAGTGAGTTTGGCCTATAATTCTCCTTTTGGTTGGGTCTTTCTCTGGTTTTGGTATTAGAGTAATAATTGCCTCTGGGAATGATTTAGGGAGGATTGCTTTCTTTTCAATTTCTTTGAAGAGTTTAAGGAGTATTGGCATCAAATCTTCTTTCAATTTCCTGTAGAATTCAGCTGTGAATCCATCAAGACCTGGGTTTTTCTTTGTTGGTAAGATTTTTATTACATTTTCAATTTCAATAGCTGATACAGGGTTATTCAAAATTGCTATATCTCCTTGGTTGAGCTTTGTTCCTGGAAATGTGTCCAATTCATCTGTGTTTTACACTCTATGTGAGTAGAGATTTTCAAAGTAGGTATTCATGATCTTTTCAATTTCCATGAGATCAGTAGTAATTTCTCCCTTTTCAGTCTTTATTGCATAAATTTGGGTTTTTTTCTTCCTTTTTCTTTATAAGGTTAGCTAGAGTTTTTCAATTTTTTTTATTCTTTCAAAAAACCAGCTTTTTGATTCAATAATTCTTTGTATTTTTCTTTAGTTTCAATTGCATTGATTTCTGCTCTAATCTTTATAAATTCCTCTTTTCTGTGAGCTTGAGGTTTAATTTGCTCTTCTTTTTCTGGAAGCTTCAGGTGAAGCATTAGCTTGTTTATTTGTGCTCATTCTGTTTTCTTCATTTAACAATTTATTGCTATATATTTCCCTCTTAAGACCACTTTCATTGCATCCCACAGATTACAATATGTTGTTTCGGCATTTTCATTGAATTGTAGGTATTGCTTTATTTCTTCTTTAATTTCCTCTGTAGCCCATTGGTTGTTCAGAAGGTTGGTATTTAATTTCCATGTTTTTATGCATGTTTTGCAGTTTGCCTTGCCATTAATTTCCAATTTCAGTGTGCTATGGTCAGATATTAAGCATGGGATAATTTTGATACCTTTCCATTTACTTAAGAAAGTTTTATGGGATAATATATGGTCTATTTTGGAGAATGTCCCACGCACAGCTGAGAAGAATGTGTATTCTGATGTGGTTGGGTGGAACATTCTGAAAATATCTACTAAGTCCAATTGCTCACAGGTATGATTCAGTTCTATTATTTCTTTGCTGACTTTTTATCTAATTGATCTATCTCTTTGTGACAGTGGGCTGTTAAGGTCACCTGTAATAATTTTGTGCTTGTGTATTTGGTTTTTCATGTCCATTAGTATCTGTCTTATATATTTGGGTGCTCCTGTGTTTGGTGCATATATATCTATAATTGTTAGTTCTTCCTCTTGAATTTTTCCTCTTACAAGTATGTAGTGACCTTCTTTATCTCTTTTAATCATTTTAGGTTTGAAGTTCATGTTGTCTCCAAATAGAATAGTTACCCCTGCTTTTTTCTGGGTTCCTGTTACATGGAATATTGTTTTCCATCCTTTGACTTTTAATCTATGAGTTTCCTTTTGGGTTAGATGTGTTTCTCGAATACAGCATATTGTGTCATCCTGTTTCTTGATCCATTCTGTCAACCTATTTCTTTTGATAGGTTAATTGAGGGCATTTATATTTATGGATATCATGATATGTACTGGCTCGACTTTGTCATGTTATGTTCCAGTTGTATGCTTTCTGCTTTTCCCCCTTATTTAATTCCTTGTCCTACCTAGTGGTTTCTTTGTGTGGTTGTTCTGGGGATTGTAGTCTTTTTTATGTCTGTCTAGTATGTCTTTCAATA
Source organism: Dolichotis patagonum (assembly GCA_004027295.1). Lineage (NCBI taxonomy): Eukaryota > Metazoa > Chordata > Mammalia > Rodentia > Caviidae > Dolichotis > Dolichotis patagonum. The sequence goes on along the minus strand of PVJX010051126.1, from coordinate 4,351 downwards.
CTCTTTCTAGGGCTGGTTGGTGGACATGAATTTCTTCAGTTGTTCTTTGTCATGGAAGTATCTTGTTTCTCCATTAAATTTGAATGGCAGTTTTGCTGGGTACATGAGTCTGGGTTGAAAGTTGTTTTCTTTCAGGGCTTGAAATACCTCACTCCGAGCTAGTCTTGACTTGAGGGTTTGTGCTGAAAAGCTTTCTGTGATTCTAATGGGTTTTCTTTGATAGGTGAAATGTGTCTTTTTTCTAACAGTTTTTAGTATTCTGTTTTTATGCTATATGTCTGAGATCTTAATTATTATGTATCTGGCTGTACATTTATGTTGGTTTTGACTGTTTGGCATTCTATATGCCTCACTTACCTGCATATCAGATTTTTTTCCCATGTTTGGAAAATTTTCTCCTATTACTTCTGTGAATATTCTAGTTATGTTATTTGCATTGGCTCCTGCATCTTCACTGAAGCCTATTAATCTCATATTGTTGCTCTTGGCATCATCTTGAAGCTTCTGGATTGTCATTTCATGCTGCTTTGTTATTTTTTAAAGTTCTGTCCTTTCATGCTCAATAATTGTGTCCTCAAGGTCCAATATCCTATCCTTAGCTTCATTTACACAGTTTTGCATGCTTTGAGTAGAAATTTTTGTTTCTTGGATGTCTCTTTGAGTTTGTTTCATGAATTCTGCTTGTTTTCTATATTGTTCATTCCAGGTTTCAGTTTCCCATGCCCCTGTAATTTTTTCTCTATTTCTTCTTTAGCTGGGTTGAGCAACTCCTTTAATAAAGTTGTTATATCTATCTTTACATGCGAGAGTGCTTTTAATTTGATTTCCTCTATAGCCTCATGGAGTTGTTTTTTTATCTCACTTGTTATCTTTTCAGGGATTTTTGATGTGTTACTTTTGAAGTTCTCTATTTCAGTGTCTCCTATACTTGCCCCTGATGGACTAGATGTTTGAGTTTGCATTTTGCTTTTTCATTTTGCCATTTTCCCCTTTTGAGTTAATATTTGGTTCTTCAGGCCCACTAGTGTCAACTGTTGATAGTGTGTATCTTGGGGTCCTAATGTAAGGTTGATGTTTGTCCAATTACTCTGTCCCATAATGAATAGGTGGGCCAGTCACCTGACTTCCTGCTGCAGGGTCTGTTGGGTGAGTCCTACATTTTTCCTGGGCTGACAAGCCTAATAGTAGTGATGTAGGTCAACTTTTAGTTCCTGCTATTACTTTATCTTCAGGTTATTCCAGGTTATCAAACCTCCCTGTCTATAGTGTTTGTGTCAACTGACCATACTGTGTCCATATTGTGTGCCTGTGTGTCTCATAAGCCCTTTTGATTTTCTTCAAGTTGGCAGAGTCCTTATTGGCACACTCCTCACTCTGCCTGATGTTTTCTGTGTGCAGGAAGAGGTCATCCACATTCTTGTCAGACTCACCAAGATCTTACAGTTAGTTGGGGGAAGGTTTACTACTGGCCCACTGTACACCTCTATTTTAGGGGCCTACTCATCACACTGACTGGAGCCTGCTGAGATCCTCTGGGTGAGGCACTCACTGAACCTCTCTTCAAGCTAGCACAGTTAATCTTCTGTAGTCTAAGTTTCTGGGAGAAAGGGTGGGAGCTGAAGATCAACAGCAGTATTAGGTCCAGGAGGTAGGGAGTGTCCCTGAGAGGCCAGCAGATGTCCTGGGTCCAGGCATCTGCTGGGCACGGGCCTGGGTCCCAGTGCAATGTGGGGCTCCTCAGTCCCTGCTGGAGTCATGCTTATTTCCGGGTTTTGCGCAGTGTTTAAAAGCTTTCTTGGTGCACGGGAATCACCTGGCCCAGTTTTGGCTCCCGGGGCAGACTGCTGGCAACTGCTTGCCACTTGGAGCTCACTGGGCCTGAGGGGACTCTGTGTGTCTTCTGGTGATTTAAGCTGCGGGGCATGGTCTTTCTGCCTGGGAGAGTTCTCAGGCTTCCCTGTGCACTGGAATTGAACCTGTGTGAGGTCAGGACCAGGGGCTGGATTCCCAGCCCTGCTCTCTGCTTGGAATTCACTGGGTGTGGTCGGGTTAGACCAGTGAGTACCTCTCCAGTGTCTTATGGTAATTTCAGACACAGGGCGTGGTCTTACTGCCTGGGAGAAAAGTTCAAAGTTTTCCCATGCGCTGGGATTTGACCTGAGCGTGAGGTCAGGGAACGGGCTCCACTGAATATTTACTCAACATCTACTTTTGATTATAATGTAGATAATGATGACAGCAATGATGGTGGTAGAATGAGGATGTCCTGGTGTCTAAAGCTACAGGTGTCCTCAAAAAAGGGGAGTATCAATTTATAAAGTGTCACATACCAGTAGAGCGAAGAGCCCAGGCTGGTACTCAGGGTTATTTGGCCCTAAAGTCATATTTTTAATCACTTTGCCTTCTTAAATCCAAAAGATTTGATTTTATCTTCCCTTTTACTGCCCAAACAATCCTTTATGGTATCAGAAATTCAAAGAGCAAGGCTTAATTATGTTGATATCTCTACCATTAACGTGTTAAAAAGGCATCTTCACATTAATTGACAGTCTGACTGTAAGTCAAGGGTTGGGAGTGTAGCACATGTAGGTGGTTCAGACAGAAGGTGATACCCCTTTTCATCTGAGTTGTAGGTAAACATGCCTTCTTAAGCTCCCTTCACCTGGGGTTTCTTGTACTTGTGGGCTGAGGTTTACTCAGACATCAAATGCCCTGCACCAACCAGAGGTAAGGCATGGCAGAACCACCATCACCTAAATACATACATACATAAATAAATACAGGCTAGAGCATATCCAAGGCCCTTTTTGGAATTTGAGTAAGATGGGTGGGAGAGGGATGGTAAGGTATGCTAGTACTATTGTGGTCCTAGTAATTTTGTGGGCTATTGCACTGGACTCCAAGGGAAGGTCAGTCCCTTTTGCTTTAACCACAAGTTACCTGGTCAGACTCAAAGAAGACACCTGCTTGCTCAAAGACTATAGAGAAGGAGAAAGGCAACATACTCTGATCTACAATGTAGACAGACATTCTCATCCAGGTAAGTCTGTCCAGGATATCTTGTTCATCAGCCTAAAAGCAGAAAGCCCAAATGCAGATCCATCCTGGACAAGAATGTGGCTTGGTTGAGCCTTCTACATATTGCCGGAACACCTCACCTCTGAGAGCCAGGAAACTGGATTTTTCCTGTCTGCTAAAACTGGCAGTGACCCTTGGAATCTGATCCCACTCCAGCTTAATTTCAGCCTTACTTGAACCCTTCAAGATACTACAAACTTAAACAGCAGTCTGGAGGCATGAAGACTCCAAAACACCATCATAAAGTGTGTGTGTGTGTGTGTGTGTGTGTGTGTGTGTGTGTGTGTGTAAGAGAGAGAGAGAGAGAGAGAGCGAGAAATCAAAGGCACAGGTCTGGCTCACTATTTGGTGAGATGATCAAAAGAAGTAGATGTGGGATTTATTTGATACTTTATTCATAGGCAGAAAGAAAATTTCGTATTATTTCCCCTTCCTTGGCACTTTTTTCTAACAGGAATCTTTTTTTTCCTATGGAGATCCATCAGTCTCTTGCTTCAGAACTTCATTATTTTAAAACAAATGTTTGCATAGGCTTTCTATTTTTAAATTTTGGTGAGCATTCAGCAATATTTCCATATAATTCTTTCATGGTCATGTGTATAATATTGGAAAGCATATTGTATACTCTTTAATAGCAGTCTTCATCCCTCAGTGTGTATTATAAACACTTGGAAAACTTCATTAGCTATGTTGTTTTTACCCCCCATTTTGAGAGTGTGGATCAGTCGGTCTTTTGGGGGTCCCAAAAATCCGTATTTTCAAGATGCTCTCTAGCTAACTCTGAAGCAATAACACAATATATTGATATAAAACATTTAGGAATATAATCCACTTTCTGCCATACTTCTGTTTGTAATTGCTTGTCATAAATTTAGAGAAATAAATTCTTGAATAAGCTTATTTAATAAGATAACGTGGACAGAACTACTAACACTTTCATTATAATCTGGCTTCCTAGCAATAAATTAAAATCAACTAAATACTAAAAAATGACATGTCAAGCACCCACAAGTATGTAGTGCCCCCACTGCCCTTAAGCTGGTTGCAAATTACTTTTTTGACTCCTATAAAAAAATTCTCAACTTTTTGTGTACATAAGATATATGTTCATTAAAAAAATACACATAAGCAAAAGTAAAACAAAAAAACCTTGCACAAGGAAATTTGCACATTTGTTTTTGAGATATGTATGTGTATATATATACACATTATGCATATACACACAATTTGGAATTATATCATATATATATATATATATATATATATATATATA
>PVJX010051125.1:0-10450 GCA_004027295.1 Dolichotis patagonum | reverse complement strand
CTGTTTTTATCAATTCTTCTTTTACCTGGGCAAGTATTTCTGGTTTGAATTTCTCCATAGCTTTCCCTATTTGCATATTTATTTCATTTGATATCATTTCAGACATTTCAGGTGTATGGCTTCTTTTTTCTTCTATGTACACAGCTTCTAAGCTTTCTTGGGGAGGGCTAAGGCTTTGAGCCTGCCTTTTGGTCTTTCCATTTGTCATTTTTCTGTATTTCCTTACTTCGAGCGGTGTTCCAAAGTTTTCTCTGCTTATGTGGCAAATTACCTGTTACACCCTCAGTTCATGGAGGGCAGTGGCTCACCCACAGGCTCCTGGCTTCCTCACAGGGTCCTAACTGCTCTCTGTGGGCTCCTGGCTCCCTAAGTTGTAAGGCGAATGCTGGGTGTGGCCACCCTGGAGCCTGTGGAATCTCAGGCAGGCCAGGCCTCCGTGCCTTGTCCCAGGCAGGTCTCCAGGAGGTTCCCTGCAAGTGAAGGGCCTACAGATCCCAAAGAGTCAGGCCAGAATGTTGGTTTCTGAAAAGTTCCCGGTCCCAAACAGACCTGGCCAAGATGCCAGTCTCCACAATATTCCCAATCCAAACAGCCCAGGCCACTCTGCGGGTCCGAGAGTTTCGGGTCCCAAAGAGACAGGCCAAGATGCTGCTTTCTGAGAGACTTCCTGGGTGTGAAGGGCGGGGCTACAGGCCCAAACAGACCTGGCCCAGATGCCGATCTCCAGGCAGTTCCCTGCGGATGAAGGGCGGGCCTACCAGCCCCAAAGAGTCCCGCTGAGATGCAGGTCTGTGCAGACTTTCAATCCAAACAGCTCAGGCCACTCTATGGTCAGGGAGTTTTGGGTCCCAAAGAGAGCCCCAAAAAACCAACTTTTTGATTCATTAATTCTTTGCATTGTTTTTTTAGTTTCAATTGCATTGATTTCTGCTCTAATCCTTACCATTTCCTCTCTTCTATGAGATTTGGGTTTAATTTGCTCTTCTTTTTCTAGAAACTTGAGATGAAACATTAGGTTGTTTATTTGTGCTTATTTTGTTTTCTTGATATGACAATTTATTGTTATATATTTCCCTCTTAACACCGCTTTCATTGCATCCCACAGATTACAATAGATTGTTTCCACATTTTCATTGAATTGTAGGTATTGCTTTATTTCTTCTTTAATTTTATCTCTAGCCCACTGGCTGCTCAAGAGGTTTTTATTTAATTTCTATGTATTTATGCCAGTTCTGCAATTTCTTTTGCAATTAATTTCCAATTTAAGTGCATTATGGTCAGATAGTATGCATAGGATAATTTCAATACCTTTGCACTTACTTAAGAATGCTTTATGGGATAATATATGGTCTATTTTGGAGAATGTCCCATGTGCAGCTGAGAAGAATGAGTATTCTGATGTGGTTGGGTGGAACACTCTGTAAACATTTATGAATAGCTGAAATTTTGTAACAGGATTTTGCCCATGTAAATTCCTGGTTCAGATGAAACTACCTGACTCTTTAATCTTTACCTACTTGAGCTTTTTAGCAAAGATCTTTCATAAAACTTTATTGGTGTACATATCTGCCTAGCGATACTCTGATACCAACTGCAACCAGATGTCTCATTATCTAATATCAATGGATTGATTTTTAAAAGCAAACTGTGACATCAATAAATACATGTTTTAGATATGCAACTCTAATAAATATACATCATTCATGATAAAAAGTAACAATGTAGAAACCCTACACTTCACTAACATTTTTGTGATAGATTGGCTAGTTGGGGGTTTGATTAATTAATGGCTTAAAAGGGTAATCTGTGAAACTTTCAATGTTATATTATTTAAATATGACCTATGGTTGTATAAAGTAGTACATTGCCTATATAAGATGAGTGAAAAGAATAGATAAGCCATAAGGAAGAAATAAAATCTTATAATTGCACTGTTAAGTAAATGAATATATATATAATCTCACTCAAGAATAAAATTATAAAATATATAAAAATATATATTATGTATAAATATATAATTTATATAAATTTATAAATAAAAAATATATCACTCAAAAATACTCTTTTCTAATAAACTTGAAACCTTATGGTACTTCTGTTTATACATATATGTTTTATTTTTATAATAAATAAATTATAAAAACCATACAAGTAATATTTCTTATATTTTCATCATTGAAGAAGGATCTTTTAAAATTTCTGCTAAAGTTATAAGATTTTTGGCTCTTTACTGAAATCATCCAATCCATTTTTACAGTTGGAATTTTGGTCAGAATTTATATTTTGTTATTTATTTTTAACAAGTTTTCCCATTTGTGTACTTTCTACGTAATGAAGGTTATTAATATTTCTGATACGCTAATTCCTAGCTGCTTGGTACAAGTAATATTTGATAACTGTGAGCTAAAATATGTTCAACTCTTCAAACATGAAATTTAATTTGATTTTTAAATGTAGAGGTAATGCATTCCCATTGTGTTTGTCAACAAATTTTTTATCTTATATTTAGGACTTGCTTTTTTCCTTAGATAATATCAAGCCCTGTCAACAAATTTTTTATCTTATATTTAGGACTTGCTTTTTTCCTTAGATAATATCAAGCCCTCCCCCATATATGCTTTAATGGAAGTAACTGTAAGACCCATTAGAGTCATGTAAATATTTATCAAACCTACATTTAAAGTATGTACTTTTTAAAATCTTCACTCCTAACCATCTGAAACTGATATGGCATATTGAGTAAATAGAGAGTTCAATATAAATTGTATGCCAATTGCCTAACAAACTGTAAAAGAACTGTGAGAATAGTAAGAACTCTCAAATACTCAGGAAAATAACACAATTTTAGTGGAACACATTCACCAGAGTACTTTTCAAAACTTTAACTGACTTAATATCTCCCTAAGTGATACATTAACATTTAATTGACAAATACTGTGCTTTTTCAAATGGTCTCTAACATTTAATTCTTGCACCAAGGAAAAGAATGTTAAAAAAGGAATTAAAAGAACAGTAAAACTTCAACATTATTCATTTTCAAATATTCCCATTCTGTATATTTCCCATATTGAAAATTAAGATTTTTCCTTAAAATTATTCGGGAGAAATCTCCATCTAGATGTTATTTAATTATTTTAAGGGAATACATGTTGCTTTCTAATCTACATAATCTATTGTTTTTCTTGTCTGTATACTGCATCTCTAATGTCATGACTGATCTTTGTAGTCTTAATAAGAACTATTCTGCAAATAAATGTGAACGTTATTTACTAAAATATTTCTTTTCCTGTGGTTTTTACTTTACTTTTTAAATTCTTTCCAATTCATTAATCATTCATTCAGTAAATGTCAAATGTCTTGGAAACAAGAACAAATATTCAAGGCCCTTTCAATGAATTTACATTTTTATAGTGAAGACATGATATATAGTCAACAAATGCATTTTATTGGTAAATAAAACAAACATAATGAGTTTTATTAAAAATATATTCTTAGATATCTAAGTCTCTTAAATGATATCACTTTTTTTTTTCACATTGTAGCAGGAACACTGGTGGAGAATTTTCCAGTGCCAGTCAGTGAATATACCTGTCCTTTCTTAAGCAGAAATACCAACATAATTTCTTTCAGTTTCTTTACTATTATGCAGATATTGGCAGACACACACCATAACAGAAGCTAAGGATGCTACTTGTAGAAAAGAAAAGGACCAGATACATAACAGCATAACCTAAAGAATAGTATTAGACTCCTTCCTATCCTGCGGCAGCCACAGATGACCACATGGCAGACTCTGTATCACCAAACACTCCTCCAGAAGAAGAGAAATGTACTCACCTCTGTAGCAGAATATCCTAGAATCTGTACCCTAAGAGGTGCTGCTTCATTCTAATTGTCCTGCTGTGCTTACACCCAATGAAAGACTGGGGTTGGGTTGTTGCATGTGAATGGAGAAAATGCAGTAGATATGATTTGACAGTCAAAAGTCCAACAAGTGAGGGATAGTGGCACATGTGCCTACAATCTTAGTACTCAAGAGACTGAAGCAGGATGATTTCCATGAGTTTAAGGCCAGTCTATGTTACACAACCGTATTCAAGGACATCCCACACTGACCGGGGGGACTGGCAACCAGCCTGAGCAGAATTTGGGACTAGATAACTGGCCCAGTTCTTTCACTTTTATTTCTCTCTCTTTTCTTTCTGTCTTTTCTTTTCTTCTTTCTTTCTTTCTTTCTTTCTTTCTCTTTTCTTTCTTTCTTTCTTTCTTTCTTTCTCTTTCTTCTTTCATCTATCTTCCCTTTTCTAAACAGCTGTGGAGAACTTCAGCCGCAGAAAACTACTCCCATCTAGCAAATCAGAGACCAAGTTCAGATAATCCCTTGAATGCTCTCCCATTCTTTCTTTTCTACCCCCTTCACTAGTTTTTCAACCCTTGTGTAACTACCCTTTATCCTGCAGCCTTTCTTCCACTTCCTTTCCAGTTTATCTTTGTATTACCCACTATCCTCCCTCAGTTTCCCCACCACAGGGTAAAACCACTGTATCAAGGGGAAACAATTTCCATACACATTTCTAATTTACAATGAGTTCTCCTCTATAACTACAGGTTTTGCACGTATGGTCTGAAATATAAAATCAACATATTTGATATAAAATCAATATATCGTCAGCTTCTAAATTGTGCTTGATGCTGTTGTTATTGTGAATTTTACTATTATTGCTAAGATGTCATATCTTTTGTAATCAGTTGTTATCCCTTTTGTAACAAGTGGAATGCACTGGGATGCACCACAGCCCTACACAAAAGTACTGGGGACTAAACCAAACAGGTATCAACATCCCACTCTTCATTAATTGGGAAGGAAGGATTTTTGGACAGACAAAAAGAAACTAAGAATCTCCTAAATGTAGAACACATACCTAAAGAACAGGCATTTCCTAAAAAGGCCTTGATATTAGTAATATAGCTACCTACTACAAAAATTCAAAAAGATCATCACATAAAACAACATTTTAAAAGTTTTGAAACAAAATGACAAGATGAAAAAGCAAAATGCAATATCAGACCTCCAGTCCAACCTGAACAAGTCCAGAAGACATTGACATAGAAGACACTGGAAAGCATGCAAATGAAACTTCTGAAATGATAGCAATCAAAGTAAAAAGACAAATTCTTGAGGTTATATAGGAAATCAGATTAGAAATACCCTCTCAGGAAAAAAATGTCAGCCTTTATTAAGGAGTTGTTTAACAAATCTAGAGTAGAGATAGAAAAACAATTAGATGATAATAGGAAGAGAATGGAAACTAAAAATGACCAATATAGAAAAGAAATAGAGGGGCTGGGGATTTAGCTCAGTGGCATAAGCACCTGCCTTGTAAGTGCACTGTCATGAATTTGATCCTGGTACCGATAACAAAAAAAGAAAAAGAAAGAAAGAAAGAAAGAAAGAAAGAAAAGAGAAGAGATAGAATGCATGAAATGGATTCCAGTAGATATCCGAAAATTTTAAAATTCCATTGAAAATTGATAAAATTGTTTGAAAGACAATGAAGACAGACTTTCAGACCTTGAAGACAGCATTGCAGCTAGTAATAATGCAAGAAAAGATCTTTTGAAAATAACAAAAGATCAGGAAATAACCGTTCAAAACCTATAAGATGATGCAAAAAATATAAGAAAAATTGGTGTCATAGAAAAAGCATGAGTCAGCACAAATGTCATAAAAATATCTGCAGAAGTAATAGTAGATCATTTACCAAGCATGGGAAAAGAATCTGAGATAAATGAGGCATATAGAACTCCAATTAGCTATAACCAAAATAAATCTACACCCAGAATATAATAATCAAGATACCAGAAATTCAGCCCATGTACACACTGTTGAAAGCTGTTAGAGAAAAGAAACCTTCAAAGAAAACTCATCAAAATAATGGTAGCATTTTCAACACCAATTCTCAAGTCAAGAACTTGGAGTGAAGTATTTCAAGTCCTGAAAGAAAACAACTTCCAACCCAGAATAATGTATCTTGCAAAACTGTCTTTCAAAAGTAATGGCGATATAAGATACTTCTATGATAAAGAAAACTGAAGAAATTAATAACCATTAAACCAACCCTACAAAGGATACTAAAAGGTATTCTAGACAGAGACAAAAATTACCACAGTTCTAAGAACAGCAATGGAAGAAAACCACGAAGCAGAGCAAGCCATTAAACAGAGAGGAAAAGTAGGAAACCAACAGCAAGAAAATAATATGACAAAGATAAGCCAGTATGTATCAGTTACAACCATCAATGTAAATGGTCTCAATTTACCATTCAAAAGATACACACTAGAAGAACAGACCAAGATATAAGATCCAACAATATGCTGTATACAGGTAACACATTTAATTCAAACAGAAATTCATAGACTAAATGCCAAAGGATAGAAACCAATACTACGTGCAACAGGAACCCAGAAAAAAAGCAGGGGTAGCTATTCTGTTTGCCGGCAATGTGAACCTCAAAACGAGAATGATCAAAAGAGATAAAGAATGTCACTACATACTCCTTAGGGGGAAAATTCAAGATAAAGAGATAACACTCGTAAATATATATGTGCCAAATATGAGAACACACAACTATATAAGACAAATATTAATAGACATGAAAAATCAAATATGCAATAATACAGTTGTAACAGAGGAACTTAATACCCCATTGTCAAAAAGAAATAGATTAACTAGACAAAAAATCAGCAAAGTGATAACAGAACTTATCCAAACCTGTGAATAAATTGACGTAGTACATGGTTAGTGTTTCACCTAACAATATCAGAGAACACATTTTTCTCAGCAGTACATGAGACATTCTCTAAAACATTGTCATAAGCATCTACTAGCCCATAGAACATGCTTAAGTAAATGCAAAGGAATTGAAATCATCTCACTATATTATCTGACAATAGTGCAATGAAAATGGAAATTAATCAATTATTCATTGAGAACCATAAAAACTCCATAAACACATGGAAAATTAAATACCCTACTGAACAACCAATGGGTCACAGATGAAACTAAAGAAGAAATTAAACAATATCTACAATCAAATGAAAATTCAAAGGCAACTTACCAGAACATATAGCATGCAGTGAAAGCAGTCCTAAGAGAGAAATTTATAGTGATAAATTCTCACATAAGGAAAACAGAACAAACACAAATAAGCAACCTAATGCTGTACCTCAATCTTCTAGAAAAAGAAGAGCAAATCAAACTGAAATTCCATGCAAGGGAAAGAATAATAAATACGAGAGCAAAAATTAACACAATTGAGAATTAAAGAATAAGGAATAATAAAGAATTAAGGAATTGAGTTGGTTGTTTGAAAGAAAAAATGAAATTGATAAGCTCCTAGCTAGCCTTATCAAACAAGGAAAATAAAAACTCAAATTCATGCAATAAGGAATGAAAGGGGTAAAATCACTACAAATCCTCTCGAAATTCAGGTTTAACACCAATACTCCTTAAATTCTTCAATTAAATTGAATGGGAATAATTCTCCCTAGTTCATCCTTAGAGGCAATTATTACACCAAAACTAGAGAAAGACCCAACTGAAAAAGAGATCTACTGCTGGGACCCAGTGCAGCTCCTGAGGTTCTTGGGGTTAAGCACTGGTGAGGGGATGAAAAAAATAAAGACAAGACAAAGCTGGGCTCAGGTGGACCCTTATCCTCCTGATGGGAAGAAAGGAACTGCTCAACCACTGTAGCACCTTTATTTATATACTGGGAAAGATGATGTTAATTTCAGCCCCTCTGCCTAGCAACCCACCGCTTGGACTGCCTAGGGGCTTGCTGTTTTCCTGGGCTGTAGCAACTTCTTCACGTGGCTGACCTGGGAGCTCTTTGTTTTCTGGTAGGGTCACATCTGGGTCATGCCCTAGGTCAATTTCCAGCTTCAGTGGCTCCCAACAATCTACAGGCCAATCTCCTTAATGAACATAGATGCAAAAATCCTCAATAAAATACTAGCAAACAGAATGCAGCAAATCATCAAGAATATGATACACCATGACCAAGTGGGATTCATCCCAGGAATCAGTGAATGTTCAATATATGAAGATCAATAAACATAATATACCGTATCATCAGAGCCAAAGAAAAAAAATCACATGATCATCTCAATAGATGCAGAAAAAAGCTTTTGATAAAGTCCTACATTCCTTCATGATAAAAGCCCTAGTGAAAATTAAAATAGATGGGCTTTACCTCAATCTGATAAAAGCCATCTGTAACAAACCAATATCTAACATCATACTAAATGGACAAAAACTGACAACTTTCAATCTCAAATCAGTAAACAAGACAAGGATGCCCACTGTCATCACTCTTATTCAATATTGTTCTGGAAACACTGGCCAAAGAAATTAGACAAAAGAGAAAAATAAAGGAAATAAAGATAGGAAAGGAAGAAGTTAAATTATCATTATTTGCAGATGACATTATACTTTACATAGGAGATCCCACCGAACTCTTGTAGAATTAATAGCCAAATTCAGTAGCACAGCTGGACACAAAGACAACACTCACAAATCAATAGCACTCCTGTACATAAACAACAGACTCACTGAGAAAGAAATAAGGGAACCCACACCCTTCATAATACCATCTAAAAAATTAAATCAATCTAACAATTGAAGTAAAAGATTTATACACTGAAAATTACAGTACTCTGAAAAAAGACATCAAAGAGGATATCATAAAAGGAAAAGATATCCCTTGCTCATGGATAGGAAGAACCAACATCCTGAAAATGGTCAAACTCCTAAAACTGTTACAAAGATTTAATGCAATCCTGATTAAAATGCCTCTAGGATACCTCACAGATCTAGAGGAAGCTGTCTTAGTTACTTTTTATTCGTCACTGAGACAAAATACCTGATGCCCAAAGTTGGGAAAGGAAAGGTTTATTTCTTACAGTTTTTGGAGGGTTCAGTCCATACTCAGTTGGTTCCAAGGCAGGGTGTCATGGCGGGGCCGCAGTTCATGGCGGCTGCAAACCACCAGCAGAAAACTGGCAAGAGAGAGAGACACACCTTCTTCCTGCCATTACATCACATCCTGGCTCCACCCCCTAGGAGGGTGTAGCACTGACTCCATCAATCCAAGCACTAGACAATGAACCAATCACACATGTAAAATGCAAATACATGAGGTCTGGGGGCCACCAACCTAAACCATGACATTCCAACCCTGGCCCCCAGAGACTCATGTATTACCTTTATATAAAAGACATTTAGTCCATCTCCAAGAGTTGCCAAAGTCCTAAAATTTTCAGGGTTACTGAGAAGTCCAAGTCCCAAGTCTCCTCGAATATCTATGGCAAACTCTTAACTGTAACCCCCTGTACAAATGAAACAAGGTTAAACATTTGTGAAATGCAAAGGCACAAAATAAACATTACCATTCCAAAAGTTACAAACGGGGGAATATAAAGTATTGGAAACAGAGCAAGTCCAACATCCAGCAGGGTGAACATTAAGTCCTAGAGTTCCATGCTCAGCATTTGAAGCAATCTGGTTGCAAGCTCCAAAGGACTTGGGTGATTTCACCCCCACGGCACTTCCAGGGATTTCAGTTTTTGCAGCTTTCCTTGGATGATCCACATTCTTGGCTTTTCCAAACTTTTGGGGTCTCCCCTGCACCTTTGGCTTCACACTCACATTTTTACATATTGTCCTCTCAGGGGCACACTGCTTGGCCTCCCAGCCCTTTGCAATTGAGGTGGAAGCCATCTTACCCTCAGAATTTGTGCATTTTCCTTGCACCTAAAATCAGCACCATGTGGATGCCGCCAAGGTCTGCTGCCAGCTGGAGCAGTAGCCAGGCTTTTCTCTCTCTTGGCTGTAGGGGCCCAGTGCCTGGATTGCTGGGCTCTGTTTACCTGATTGTGAAGAAAAGCTTTTCTATGTTGCTGCCATTCTGGAACCTCATGTGGCTGCCGCCATTCTGGAAACTCATGTGGCCTCCTATGCCATTCTGGAGCATGGTGCTCTGAAGCTTTCTCATCTGAGAAAATTCTTTCACCTTTGCAGTTTGGAGGCTGCAAAGGGTGAAGACCCGCTGCTTCCTGGGATGCCCGGTGGCAATCTTTCTTATCTCTCTGTTCCTTCTCAGCAATCCAAGTCTCGGCACTCTCTTTACAATCCACAGCTTTACTGGAGTTTTCCTTCTGGCCAAACTCATAGTGTTTTAAATTATCCTGCTGGGCTCTTTGTTCTTGATTAGCAACATAGATCTGGCTAAAAGCCCCCAACAATAGCCATGCCACAGCCTCAATGTTTGACTGCCTTGAAATTTCCTTTGCCAGATTAATCAGTCCATTACCCTTAATCTCAGTCTCAGGCAAAGTCTCTGGGCATGAGCAAAATGCAGACAAACTTTCTGCCAAGCCATAACACACA
>PVJX010051124.1:0-10415 GCA_004027295.1 Dolichotis patagonum | reverse complement strand
AGTCTATAAATGTACCTTTTTTTTTTTTTTTTTCGTACCGGGGGATCGAACTCACGACCTCACGCTTGCCAGGCAGGCGCTTAAGCCACTGAGCTAAATCCCCCAACGGTCTATAAATGTAAACGATTATCTTCATTCTTACCACCCAGCTCAGAGACATAGGGTAAGAAGTGAGGCACAGGTGCTGCTGGCTCTACCGCAGGTCTCTTGGTTCCCATCCAGGTCTTCTCTCTCCTCTGCCACTTAGTCAGTCCTTGCTAGAATGACAGCTCTCGAGGAACCATGGCAGAACCACTTCTCTGGGGCTCACCCTTGAGCTTCTGGCATAGAAAGGCCCCATCGTGATTCTCAGCACTGCTGCCTAACGGAGTTAATCCTGCAGTCTTGGCTCTAAGCCCTGGGGTGGGGGGTGAGATGCCACAAAGAATTCAATCAAGGGTTTTCTTATTCTTTGTCCATTCATTACCATTGTTATGGTGCAGTTGGCCAGCGTATTATACTTTTTAATCAGAGACCTCCAGTTATGCAGGCTGAACCAAAAGACACAAAGAAAATGACCACAAGACAGAAGGAGAGATGAACATGTGTGTAAATACAAATGCAGCCAGTTAGATACATTAAATATGTGTGGGCTTTTTATATCAGTGATACCTTAGAAGTCAGAAAAAGAGACAAAGAGGAAGGGAGGAGGGAAAGGAAGAGTTAAGAGACAGAGGTGAAGGGAGAGAAGGAAGGAAGGAGGGAGGGAGGAAAGGAGAAAAGAAGGGAAAAGGAAGGAGGGAAAGGTGGAAAGAGAAAAAATGCACACACTCTGGGAAGAGAAAATATTCACAGACCCCCCAGACAAGGTGCTTCTTGCTTTCAGGCCCCAGAGGAGTACCTCTCAGCCTCTGGCAAGAGTAGACAACGTGGCTTTGTACTTAGAAAAGAACTGGATTCTAATTAAGTGACTTTGGACAAGTCTCTTCTAGCCACCCTGTGTCCTCTCTTGCACAGTAGAAGCTACAGCCGCGTCCTCCTGCTGATGTTGTAAGGTTTGAAATGGGTACAAAGTGCATGGCAGCATAGCTGAGGGTTTAGGGTGGGTAATTCCTCACACCCCTAAGGATGACTGAGGACGCAAGAAAGGAAAAATACTAAAGGAGAACAGAACTGCCCATGAGTAAGACAGGCGTGTGAGATGCCATGCACTCCCAACCCCGTGCCCTCCCCTGCCTGCCAGTGGAGCCCTGGGTTGCTCTGAATCTGTAACAAAGTAAGTCTTTCCTTGAACCCAGCTCAAACATCCTAGCCAAGACCCCTCCGAAGCTGGGAGAAAGAGCATAGGCCCATCTCATTAGGACCTGCAAATGAGCCCTAGCTGCAGAAATAGGAGCCCTTGATTCACACCATGGCTCTGGGACAAACACCCCCCTAAAACCTCTTTCCTGCCCTTGACTTTTCCTTGCCCGTAAAAGAGACGTTCTAAGTCCCACAGTCCCTCTTTGTGCCTTAGTTTTCTCACTCTTGCGTGGGATACACAGTATGTAATTGCTTATGTCACAGACTGCCTTGGAGCTCAGAGGTAGCAGGTGTAGGATTGCTGTCTCTGCCGGTGGCACAATGCCGTATTTAAAAAGGACACAATAGGCCTTGTCGTCAGTCACTCTGCACTCCCTAGCTGGTCCTCAAGTTTTAGCAATTCTAGAAACTTGATTCAACACTCTAAAATTCAACTGTGTTTTATGTGCACTGTCTCAGACCCATACATGTTCCAGAAACCATCTGCCCCTGCTTGGCACCCATTCATCTCCAGGCCATATCCTGAGAATGAGGCCTTTCTAACACCTGGAATATTCATCACCAGGCACTTAGAACTGGCACAAGGAATCAGGCACAGCATAATCATGTGGCATCCGACAGATGCTAGGAAGTAGCACAACAACAGCACCAACTCCCAAGTAATCCATTAGATGCTTTGGCTTGGCTGGCAACATCTACAGAGGGAATTTCTTTTTTTAAAAAATTATTAGAACCAAAACAAGACTTTTTGCCCTTGAAATTTAGGAGCTGGGTGCAGTGATGTGTGCCTATAATCCCAGCTACTTAGAAGCTGAGATGAAAAGATCTCTTGAACCCAAAAGTTTGAAGCCAGTTTGGGAAATGTGCTATCTCAAACAAAAAAGAGATTTAGAAAGGCAATAAATGTCCCCTTGTGCCTACAACCAAAATGATGAAATTTAATAAGAGTGCAAAGCAAATCTCATAAAATACATATTTACATATGTATATGCACACATGTGTGCATTTGTCCATGTGGATGTACAAACATACCCAATGCACAGAGAGGGACACCCTGAGGAAAATCCCTTGGCTCCTGAAGCCAGTGTTCTGGTGCAAAACCACTGCTTAGCAGCCAAATGGCTTTTAGGAAATGACTTTTATATATTTATTTAGTACATATTTGCAGTAAAAATGGTTACAATCCTTGTGGGAAGTAGGTTCTTGTACACATCTTTATTCCTTTTTTCATCCCCTTTCCCTCCCCTCCCTTCATCTCTTGATCCCTTTCCCCTTTGAGAAAAGTCTGTCTCTCTATTTCCTATTATCTACTTTTTACTTTTCTCTCTGTTTATAATTTGAATGTCTTTCATATAAGGATGCATTACTTAAGCCCGTGATTTATTTCACTTAACATTATGGTTTCAAGGCACATCCAGTTTCCTGCAAATGACTCCAGTTCATCTTTCTTTATGGCACAGAAGTACCCATTATATGTAAATACCACATTTTTCTTATCCATTCATCTGTTAATGGACATATAGGCTGCTTCTAAGACTTAGCTATTATGAATTATGCTCCTATAAACACAGATTTGCATGTGCTACTGTAATATGATGTCTTTGACTTTTTCTGGAAGATACCCAAAGGGGAAATAGCTGGGTCGAATGGGATTTCTAGTTTTACCTTTTTGAGGAACCTCCATGCTGATTTCCATAGTGGCTGTACTAATTTACACTCCCACCAACAATGCAGATGTTTCCTTTTCCCCACCAAACGCTCACCAGCATTTTTTATTTGATTTTTCAGTGATGGCCATTCTTTCTGGGTAACATGAAATCTCACACAGGAAATAGTACCAATGATTAACAATTAGGATCATAATAAGTTTTTTTTAAAAAAAACTTATGTAAAGCAAAAGAAACAGCCAATAGAGTAAAAAAGCAACCTACAGAATGGGAAAATAATTTTGCTAGCTATTCCTCAGATACAGAACTAATATCTATACTATATAAAGAACTCAAAAAAAATAGACCCCTCCAATAAAAAACCTAATCAAAAATGGAATGACTGGGCCGGGGATATAGCTCAGCAACAAAGTGCCTACCTGCCAAGTGCGAGGTCATGAGTTCAATCCCCAGTACTAAAAAAAATATACTAGATACTCCACAGAAAGTACAAATAGCCAATAAATATGTGGAGAAACTCTCAACATCACTGGTTACTAGAGAAATTGAAATTATGACTGACATTTCTGACTCTTCATTTAGCACTGGAGAAACAATAATCCCACACTTTCCAAAGAAGATGAACATTGTAACTGTTGACAGTATGACAGCAAAAGGATAGCAAACCAGCTAGCCGTATTTGAAGGGTAGTCAAAAATTCAGTGTGTTTAAATTTTAAAATTTTATTATATATTGCCATTAATCTCCTCCTAAGTATCTCCCTCTCTTTGAACTAACTCACTTATCCTGTAGTTTTGCCACTTTCTGAGACGGTTCTGGAAGTTCTTTCATGAGCATCTTTGTAAGATGTAATCAAAAATCAGTGAACGCTGCTGCCAAGTACACCACCCAGCTGAAAGGCGAGCTCATCCAAACAGCCACTGAATCTGACACTGGGCAACTTCTGGTTCCTCCCACTTTCTAAGTGACTGTGAAAGTTAAGCATTTTGCATCAATTCAGGACATTGTGTCAGCCCTGATAGCACAACTAAAGTCACTTACAAAAGAGGATTTCCAGAACTGCTTCAGAAGGTGGAAAGAATAATGGGATAAGAGTGTCCAAATTAAGGGGAATTATTGGGGGTGAGGGTTAATGGCGATGTGTCTTTTGCTATAAATTTTTAAAATTTTATTTTTGAGTCATACCTTATACACTATGCAACAGGTCACATTTTTTGTTATAGTAATTATAAAATATACATTCTTCCTCAATAAGAAATTCAAAACAATTTTTTTTAAGGAATTTGAGCATATTAGTCCCGGTTAGTCAATGGTGATTCAACTCTCCTAATGGACAAGCATATGTCAAGCCTTAGTGCCACTTTTATTTTCATTCATTGAAATGCATACTTTTCATATTTTCTGTCACTTTTGTTTGATATGTTGTGGTAACAGTTGTTCTTAGAAAGCATGATTATTTTATAACTGAGATGTCTGTGCATCTCCTTTGGTTTCTGTTTGTGGCTTTTTTCTTTATCTGTCTCCCTTATTTGCTCACTTTGTTGTCCTGCAGTTCTTCTAGTAGTGACCTCCTCCTCAACCTGGTTCTGAGTTTCTGGGAGCAATAGGATGAGAATAACCAGGAGCAAGAAGTCAGGAGGAACCATGATGGCTCCGGGCTTGAAAATCTATTTCAGGACCAAAGCCAGAGCCCATGTTCTCACCCCAGTCCTTTCCCAGCACTGTGTTAATGCTACACACCCCTCAGTTCTGGCCAGACTTTCCCTCTTCCTTGCAGGGATTCCTCAACATGATTGAAAGTCATTTTTTTAAATTCTTAAAAAAAATTGTTACAGTAAAACAGATACATTGCCATTAATCACTCTCAAAATACTGCCCCCTCTGTTCTAAACACACTTATCCCATTATTCTTGACACTTTCTGAAGCAGTTCTGAAAGTGCTCTGTAGTGAGTTTCTTTAGCTGCACTGTCCTGGTACCTCAGCATCCTGAAACAGTTATCTTTCATGGTCATTTTGACTTTGAGAAGTATCTAGAAGCTGCACAGTACCGAGTCTGGTGAACAGGGTGGATACGACACACGGTAATGTTTTTATAAGTCTGCCTTTCTGTTAAGTGTCACATAGCAGCAGCACTCACTGTATTTTTTATCATGCCTCATAATGACACTCACCAAAAGTGACTTCCAGAACTGCTTCAGAAAGTGGCAAGAATGTGTGTTCCAAGCAAGGGGGAGTATTTTGAGGGATATTAATAGCAACATGTCATTTACTGTAATAATTGGTTAAATTCAAACACTCACATGTATTTCAATCACCTTTTGTAAATGTCACAGTGAATGTAAAGGTCTTTCCTTGCTCTTCTTATCTCCCCTCTAGTAGAGGACTGTGCTTTCCCAATCTACCACCTTTGCTATAAAGCAAATCTTCCCATCTGTTATGGTTTGTGTCAAGATGTCCCCCCAAGGCCTCATGGAGTCATAGGGTTTTTTGCAGGTGGCTGAATCTAGAGTGTGTGATTGATTCACACCGCAATGCAGAGATGAAGGGTGAGTGATCGGTGCACCAACCCACTGATTGGATTGGCACCACCCTAATCCTGGTAGACTGAATACAATATTAGGAGCAGAAAGAGGCTTGTCTCATGTTCTCTTGTTGCTTTTTCTGTCTTCCGCCACCATGAACTGTTACCCCTCTGCCATATGCCACCATGCCTTGGAGCCAGTCAATTATAAACTGAAGCTTCTACAAACTGTGTGCTAAAATCAATTATAAACTGAAACCTCAACAAACTGTGAGCTAAAATCTTTTTCCCTTTAACTCGTGTGCCAGGTATTTTGTCTTGGCAATGAGAAAAGTAACTAAGACACCATCCAAAAATTCCTGTCCCTCTCCCTCTGGCTTCCTGGTGCTGATGGTGCTGGAGATACAGTATCCCCAACCTTCAGGACGCAACCCAAATCATGATTCCCCTGACCCTTCCCTTTTCAGCTTTCTAAGTAGAGAATCCCTGTCTCTGAGAGAGATGCATATCCCACATTATGTCAAGGGAACAATTTCATCTCTCTGCTGGTGTCAGTGGCACTCCATGACATCTTTTCTTCCTGATAATTCTATCCACATCCTCCATCATTTCCCACTTCACCCTACACAGGATGAATCCAATGTCAGCTTCACTGAAAATGTTATTAGAAACAACCAGCCTTCCCCAAAACTGCACCAGAGCCCAAAGCTCTAATCTTTTCTAGAGATTTCTTCCAAGAAGACAAGGCTAAAATGAGGAAGCCACATCATTACTGAAGTCTGTGGTGCAGGAGAGTTCTGAGTGGAAATGTAAAACTTCTGTCACAGAGTGAATGGTGTCCACTCAAAACAATATGTTGAATCCCTATTTGCAGTACCTCAGGATGTGATGTTATGTGGAAACGGGGTCTTTGTAGGTATAATTAGTTAAGATGGGTTACTGGATGGACTCTGAATCTAATATGATGGCATCCTTAGAAGAAGACAAGAAGAGAAACAGACACTCAGGGAAGAAGGCCATATGATACGCAAGCAGAGACTGGAATAGTGTGTCTACCATCCACAGAACACAAAGGACTGCTGGTAACACCTGAAGCTAGCAAGCAGCATAGAAGGACTCTCCTCTAAGGCTCAGCCTCCAGAATGGTGAGATGATAAATTTCTGTTGTTTCAAACTACTCGGTTGTTGGTCATTTGCACAGCATTCATGGGAAACAGATACCACATCTCACAGCTCAAAAAGTCCGTCAGCACCTGGGAGGTGAATGCAGGAGGATCACTGTGAGTTCAAGGCCATCCTGGACTACTCAGCGAGTTCAAGGCCAGCCTGCATTACAAAGCAAGACCTTGTTCAAAAAAAAAAAAAAGTCCAGCAGAAGTTGTACCACTCTGTAATCCCAGTTCACACACCCTTCCCTGCCTACTGGCGTTTTGCATATGCATTTTCTTCAACCTGAAAAGTCTGTTACTCTCTTACTGTAGGCAACAAATTTGACTTCATTTTTCAAAGTACAACTCATATATCTTTTCTCCAGGAAGCCCTCTCTGACCTTCCAAGCTCCCTACTACCATGACTGCCTTTGCTTGCTGTGACACTTGTTCAATGCAAGACCATTATCTGTTCATGAGTACGCTTCTTCTGTTGGACTATGACCAAAAGCCAGAGAACTCACTCATCTTTACTATCCACAAAGGATCAGTGCAGAATTATTCATCAGAACCAGAATTCAGCTACATTTTTAATCAATAGCTTTGTTGTAGTGTGTCTGTTATACTGTCTTCCTCCTGTAAGGAGGGCTCTGAGGCAAATATGACAAAATGCTAACATCTGCTCACTCCATAGGGTAGAGACATGGGTGTCATATAATTTCCTGTGCTTTTCAGAAGTTTGAAATATTTCATGATAAAAATGTTCTCAACCTTAAAAGCAGAACGTAATGGGCTATCTTGGGACACCACCAATACACAGGAGCAGAGTTTCTACTGGAAAAGGCATATGAGGTTCAAAACACATGCCAAGAACATTCCTAGAATTCAGCCCACTGGTGTGTTTGGTAATATTTCTTAAGTGCCCAAAATGCACCCATTTATTGTGTTATTTTGGTATATATTGTTGACTGCAATCCTGAGAACATATGATTGTTCCCTCTTTTCAAAAGAGGAAACTGAGGCTCTGGGACTTGCCTCATCCATCTGGTAAATTGTGATTTGGAATTGAAACTGAGTCTTTTTCTAAAACTTAATAATGGAAATAGAAGCTTATGTGCTAGGCGCTCATTAGCTTATCCGGCTTCACAACAGACCCTAGATAAACCCTGCTATTATCATCACTGTCCCATTTTGTGAATGAAGAGTGTGAAGCACAGAAGGGTTGAGTAGTTGGTGTTTTTAACTTGTGCACTCTGGGTCCACAGCCAGTATTCTTGGCCACATGGCACACTCCTCCTCCTAGGTCCTTTCCAACACACAAAGCAAGATGTTCCTCAGACCCAGGGTCTCTGGAGGTTTCCACATCCATGGCTTTGCCTCCAAGCCCATAAGGTGTTGGCCTCAATTGCCCACAGTGAAAAGAGAAATGTGGGCAGACATGATTCTATGCAAGGCATCCTGGTCTGAATGTCTGTGTCCCCCAGTATTCATCTGTTCAAATCCCAGCCCCAAAGATGACAGTTTTAGGAGGTGGGGCCTTTTGAAAGACAATTAGATCATGAAAGTGAAGACTTCCTGAGTCAAATTAGTGTATTTATAGAAAGGACCCCAAGGGACTTGTTGTCCTCTTTCACCTTGTGAGGACACAGCTGGATGATGTCATCTATGAACCAGAAAGCAGTCCCCACTAGACTCAGCCAAATGGCAACTTGATCCTGGCCGTCTAGCCTCAGAACTGTGAGCGATACATTTCTGTTGTTGACAAACCACCCAGCTCACTGTATGTTGTTATAGCAGCCGAATAGCCTAAGATACCAATGAGCTGTTGTCAAAGGAAATCATGCCATAAGCACTGTCGCCCTCCTTCTCTTCTTGGAGATCCCTGTTTAAACAGATTGCTGGAAGCCAAGGGAAGAAATACAGCCCTGTCTTGGCTCTTTCCCACCTTCCTCCAGCCTTCCATCCTTTCTTCTTTTTATAAATCTCATTCTAGGTCTCACTTCCTTCCATGCCCAAAGGCTAAAATCGCTGTTAAAGTTATAAAAGCCTAATTTTTAAACTTTAAAAATTATCCCTGCAGGTCAACAGTAATATTTTACAATTTGCAGCTATGCTCCATTCACAGCTAGGGTTTTAGGAAGAATGGTTTGAACACAGACGTTTGTCCTACAGACTTTGCTTTCTTCCACTAGTTTAGAGAATGGCTTTAGGGCATCCTACTAACCTCTTGTGCCAGTTAATCTTGTCAGCTTCACTGAATTAAAGGATCCCTGGAGAGGCAGGTTCAAGGCACTAGATACTCCTCAGAGGACCAGTCCACTGTTGTTGATAGAAGGGTGCATCGTTAGGAAGCAAGGCTCAATGGGAGGTGGATCAGTGGGGGTGCCTTTGGAGGGTGGTTGTCTTGCTGATACTATTCCCCTGTGTTCTGCTTCTCAACCACCATGAACTGAGTGGCCTAAATAACTAAACCTCCATGGAAACCCAGGAAGAAGGATTTCTAAATGATTCTGTGGTGTTGGGCATGTGGAGGAGCTGGGAGGAAGAGGGCCTAGAAGCCCAGAGAGGGCTTAGAAGCTATGCATGCTTGCCCCATGTCTTACCCTAGGCTTCTACCTGTCTGTCCCTGATTGCATCCTTGCATGATAAATGGCTACTCTAGTAAGTCAACTGTTTCCTCAAGTGCTGTGAGTCATTCTTGCAAATTATTGAGCATGAGAAGGGGATCATGGAACACTGGGTTTATGGCAGGGAAAATCAGAAGCACAGGTCACAACACAGACATGTAGCTGGCATCTGAAGTGAGGATAGTTGTATGGGACTCAGCCCTTAACCCATAGTATCTGACTTACTCTAGGTACACATTATCAGAATTGAGTTAAATGGTGGGACACTCAGTCAGGTTCTGCAGAGAACTAGGAAACTGAATGAGAAAATCATATATTTTGACTACAGGTGTTTGTGTTGAGGTGATTATAAAAGAAAAAAGTGTGTCTTGCCTATACAAGAGTTCTCTGATTTCAGTAGATCTGAGCAAGAGGGTTCTCTGATTTCAATAGACCTGGGAAAAACGTCTCCCCATAGATAAATTTGAACTTCATTTTGTTCTCACCCAGGAAAGTGAGTTTGATTTGTTTTCAAATTATTTTGAGCCAATCATGGTGTATGCCTGTAATCTCAGCTCTTGGGATGGTGAGGCAGAGAATTGTCACAAATTTAAGGGCAGCTCAGGTTATATAGTGAGTTCAAATCCAGCCTGAACCACATAATGAGACCTTGTATCAAAAAAAATCTTTTTTGTTTTGAATAATAGTTCCAAAATTATTTCCAACTAGCTTTGACTTTGTCTTTTCCGTATCCCTTCAAGGTCCCACCAGAGGTTGTAACTGCCGGAGAAAAGTTCCCTGATGCCATAGAAACCAGTGTGCTTCAAAAAAACCCATTCCCTGATGGTAGCCTCTGAGTAACTGTAATAATAGCATTCAAGACTCATCAGTACCCTGACTAGCATCCTTGTTGCTCCACAGCTGCCAGCTGAAGTAAGTGCCCCTGAGCTGCTCCCTCACCCCACACCATTAACCCTTGGCAGGTTGAGAGGTGTATCAGTCAGGGTTCTCCAGAGGAACAGAACTTATAGAAAATACATGTAATTACACAAGAAGCTTTATTAGGCAGTCTTACAGGGTCGAGGCAATGGTTATCTATACTAAAGAGCCAAAGAATCCAGTAGGTTCTGGGCCCAAGTAAATGAAAGCTCCAAAACAAGAGGAATTAAGGAAGCAATACAATCCAAGATC
>PVJX010051123.1:0-10436 GCA_004027295.1 Dolichotis patagonum | reverse complement strand
CAGGCAGTTCCCTGTGGATGAAGGGCATGCTTACCAGTCCCAAAGAGTCGCGCCAAGATGCAGGTCTGCGCAGACTTTTGATCCAAACAGCCCAGGCCACTCTGCGGGTCTGAGAGTTTCGGGTCCCAAAGAGACAGCCTGAGATGCTGCTTTCTGGGAGATTTCCTGGGGTTGAAGGGCGGGGCTACGGGCCCAAACAGACCTGGCCCAGATGCCGATCTCCAGGCAGTTCCCAGTCCCAAAGAGTCGCGCCGAGATGCAGGTCTGCGCAGACTTTCGATCCAAACAACTCAGGCCACTCTACTGTCCGGGAGTTTCGGGTTCCAAAGAGATAGCCTGAGATGCTGCTTTCTGGGAGACTTCCTGGGCGTGAAGGGCGGGGCTCTCCCTTGTTTATTAGTAGGCATACAAAGTATTGAAAAGCATAAAGAGGACAGTTGGGACAATCTATAAGGAGGCATTTTTCTGTCTCTTATATACATGTCATACAGATTGCTGTAAGACATTGCCAGTAACTTCTTGGTATTCACCTAGATGATACTAATCTTTAGAGAAATTTAACTACAATGTTTACAAGTAATCCTTCAATGAATACTGCAATTAAATATAAGAGGAAAAAGCTAGTCTACTGTGCACCATGCACCACCTGGGTGCTTTTGCTTGTGAATATTATTTAATAAGACTTTCTTTATTACTTATTGCTAGTTATAGTGTGTTCACTAATGTATATTATTTAAAATGGTACATAATATTTTCATCTAAGCCCAGAAGAGCTGGTCCATCTTGCCCAGGAGTCAGGGTCTTTGTCTCCTTTGACTTCCTCCCAGTAAAGATCACGGCATCTGACCCTTTTCCTGAAGGAGGCACATTACTTAGCCTTGCTCTCCTGGGCCACCACACAGCCTCCCACTGCTGTGTGTTGATCTTCTCTTCCTTCTTGTTCCTCAGCTCAGGTTCCAAAACCCTGGAATTTCCTTTACTCTGTTTCTCTTGAAAACTTCTAGTGTCACTCTTGTATCTAGCAATACTTAATGTCAGCTTTCCTCTTTAATAAGTGATGTTTTCTAAGGAGTCCAAATTCCCTGACGAGTTCCAGAATATTTCCAGAAGGGGCCAAAGTCAGTCAGGTCAATGCTTCCTGCCTGTGGCATTTGGACTCAGAGACCCTAGATAGCACAGGAATCCTGGAGCCCACATATACATAGTGTTTTCCTCTCACCAGGCAACAAACTTCACACCTTGAGAATGTGGTATCCACGACTACTTTGCAATTAAAAAGAGTCATCATAGTTTAAAAATCTAGGAACTGCTGATTTACACCAGGCTCTTCATTTTACAAATGAAAAATCAAAGCTCAGCATGTGATCAATTTTTCCCAAGATCACAAAGTAAGTTAGGACCATGTTGGATCTCATGCATGATCATCAGACTCCTAACTCTCAACTCTTTGCTCTTCCCCTAGCTCCTCAAATACTGTGATCCTCACAATGGCATAGCAGCTTCCACTGAATCTGCTGCATGGGAAATGAAGAATCATTATCTGGTTCCAGTTTAACTGTGAGGAAAAAAACTTTTCCCTCCTCAGCACATGTTATGCTTTATTGACAGAATATAATAATCAAACAAATAGTTTGAAAAACTGGTCCCTCCCCTCACTTCTTTTTTTTTCAGATTATCTTACCAACTGCCCCTGCCATTGGTGGGCAAGAAGCCCTGGATTCCAGACAGCCATTAATGAAATCAGGAAAAGGTCCCACTTTTCTAGAAATCTGTGGTATGTCTCTAAAAGAGAATATAAGGACCAAATTTCTTCCTCAGAGATTTTGGAATTGGAATCCAAGAGATGGGGGAGGGGGAAAGGAAAGTGATAGTAAAATATTGGGACTGGTAGATAGTTTGAATCATAAACCTACAAAGAAGGAATAAGAGTCAGACAGGGAAGAGGGAGAGAGAGAAAGAACACACACTAGAAAATGAAAGCACAAGGTCCTGAGATAGATTCCCTGTAGAAAGAAGGAAGGAAGGAAGGAAGGAAGGAAGGAAGGAAGGAAGGAAGGAAGAAAGAAAAAAGAAAAGAAAAGAAAAGAAAAGAAAAGAAAAGAAAAGAAAAGGAAAGGAAAACAAGTATGAGGGCCCAAATGCTTATAAGGAGAAGGGAGACAGAAGGAGGAGAGAGGAAGACTTGGAGAGAGCTCCTAGATTTGACCTTTCTAGTTCCCAGTTCCTGTCACAAGAGGCCCAGCTTCCCCAAAATCACAAAAGTTCTCTGAATTTTACAATAAGCTCATTATACTCAGATTCATTTGAGTGGGGCTTGGGCTCTAAGTCAGCAATCAGCTTTAGAGGACAAATTCAGATCCCATGTATACTTTGGAGCTCTGGAACCTGAAAGATGGGAAAATTCAGGAGTGTTTCCTGACTGAGGCTGCCTCCTTAGGAAAGCGAAGGATAGGAGGAGCTCAGCTGTTCCACCACTGTCTCTACCCGTGGTGGTGCTGAACGGCAGACACCAGGTGGGCTGTGGGACATCGTCCAGCCTAGAATCTTCGTGAACAGCAGAGTCTGTGATGTCAGTCACAGGATTCCACGAAGACCTCATCTTACAAGTACTCCTGCATTTCATTCTTATTCATGAGGAGCCTCTCTCTAAGTACTTATGAATAGGCATGAAAGTCTAATATAGTCATTCTGGCACCCTTCATTTCAGTGGGAAAATAAATGACTCAGATTTCTGTTGTACAAGGCACTTGACATGAAAGATCTGGTTTATGGAGATTTAGGAAAAGAGAAAAGTGCACTGTGGTGCTGAAATTTTCTGTCCATATATGTTTTTTATTCTCAAGGCAAGAAACAAAAATAATAACTAGTAGTAAGTTTCCAGTGTGGTGGAAGGTCTTAGCCAAATCCCAGGGTGAAAATAAAGAAGAAAACAAGACAAAGCAAGACTGTAATTTGAAAGAAAACTGAAAGAAAGATATTAAGCTATAAGGGATAAAAGAAGATTGCAGAAACAGGCAGGATTCTGAAAAGGAGAAGCTACCTAATTCATCTGTATGAGAAGAAGCAACAGACAGAAAAAGCACAGGGCAAGTGGCAGGATGCTGTGATTTGAAATCACAGAGGTACAAGTTTGTCATTAAAGCCTGCCCTATGATTTATTTATTTATTTGGTACTGGGAATTGAACTCAGGACCTTGCACTTGGAGGCATGCACTTGCACCACTGAGCTATATCCCTGGCCCTGCCCTTGGTTCCAGGAAAAGAAATTTGGCAAAATAAGGGAAAGAATGAGAAATGAGTTATTGACTATTTTAAAAAGCAAGTACATGGGAAATATTGTAATATCTTTATATCTTTGCCTCTATAGCATACATTCTAAATTCTCAAGAGAATTGTTTAATGGATTCAGAGAAATTCTGACCATTATATTCAAGGGATATTTTAGATGCTATCTTTCATAATGTTGTCAAAGAAAATACAATTCTTTGAGACACTAGAGGAAAAAAGAAGGAAAATCAGTACATGTTGGCATAATTTTCTTCTTCTCACTCCTTCCCATAACTCCAATGCTGTTGGAAGCCTGGAGATGCACCTTAGCATCAGGGAGTCGACATTTATGTTACCCTGTCCCTTGCCCCCAACACACACATTCCATTCCCCCCACCTCACCACGCCAAATCCTTAGAATTGCTCCCCAGGGTTGCTCAAATCTCATTGTAAACAGCACAGTTCAGGTACTGATGGCAAGAGTATAAAAATCATTAAAGACTGAGACCAGGAGTATGGCCTAGAGTGAGACAGGTGCCACCATGACATATAAATAAATAATGCCCTTTATTGTGAATTATTTATATATAAAAGAGCATTTTAAATTAATATTTTTATTTTGAGATAATTCATATGTAGGTATAAGAGTGTAACACAGAAATCTCAATAAATTTTCTCTTTCTTCTCTTTCTCTCTTTCATCCATTCTTTTTCTGGTGCTGGAGATTGAACCCAGGGCCTTCAGCACTGAACTATGCCCTTTGGCCCCTTACTTTTCTTTTTGATCCCTCTTTCTTTCCTTCCTTCCTTTTTTGCTTCATTCTCTCCTTACTTTCCTCCTTTTTCTTTTATTTTTTTTAATTTTGAGGCAGAGTTTGGCTACATTGCCCAGGTTGAGCTCATACTTGAAATCCTCTTGTCCCAACCTCCAGTTGCAATACCCTTAACCTATTTTCCCCCAATGGTAACATCTTGCAAAACTATAGAATAATATGACAGGCAGCATAAATACATTGACAGTCAAGATTAAGTCAAGTCCATCATCGTAAGGATCTGTCCTGTTGCCCTTTTATAACTACATCCATTTCCTTTCACCTCTGTACTCTCCTTAGCCCCCAACAATCACTAATCTGCTCTGCTTTATTCTTTTGTCATTTTATGAATTTGTTTTTTGAGATAGGGTCTCACTGTGTAGCCCAGGCTAGACTTGAACTAACGATGATCCTCCTGCCTCAGCCTCCTTAGTGCTGAGATTATAGGCATGAGTCACCATGTCTGGTAAGAATGTTTTTATAAATCCAACAGTATTTAATTTCTTGAGCTTGACTTTTGCTGCACAGCATCATTCTTTAGAATCCATCTAGGCTCTTGCAAGTGTCAATAGTTTGCTCCTCTTCACTGCCAAGTGATGTCTCATGGTGCACCACAGTTTTCACATTTACAGTTAGAGGAGATCAGGAATGCTTCCAGTTTGGAGCTGATATTCATAATGGATATCGCTTTTATAAACATTCATGCACACATTTTTGTGTGAACGTTAAGTATTCATTACTCTGGAATATATGCCTAAGAATGCAATTTCTGAGTCATACAGTACTTTAATGTTTAGTTTTTAAGAAGCTACCAAAGTATTTTCTTTTTCTGTTGCTGTTTGTTGGATTTTGATTTTGTTTGTTTATGTGAGACATGGTCTTGCTATGTAGTCCAAACTGGCCTTGAACTCACTCTGTAACCCAAGCTGGTCTCCAACTAACAATCCTCCTGCCTCAGCTTCCAGAATGTGCACCAACACACCATGGGATTACTGATGTACCCTGCACCCTGCCTAAACATTTTCTAAATTGGAGGTACCATTACATATTCCCCCAAATAATATGTGAGAGATCAAGCAATTGCTGTCATCATTATTCTTTCATTTGTTTGTGTTAAGCATTTTGAGAGTTGTGATATATATTAATTTTTTTAGTTTCTATTTGTCTGAAGGCTAGTGATGTTGAACATCATTTATTTATTTGCCATGTGTGTTTCCTATTGTTATGGTTTGTGTTTTCATGTCTCCTAAATGCCTCATGTGGTCATGGGGGTCAGGCTTCTCTGAGGTGGCTGAATCTAAAATTTATGATTTGTTCATTGCCTATGCTGGAATTGAGAGTATGAGTGTTATACCTGCCCTAGGGTGGGTAGCCTGAATGCAATATAAGGAAGGAAAAGAGGCTTGCTCTTCCCCTTTTGTTCTTGTTGCTTTTGCTGTCTTCCACTGCCATGAACTGTTGCCCCTCTGCCATGTGCCACCCTACATTGGAGCCAGCTGATTGTGGATTGAAACCTCTACAAACTGTGAGCTAAATAAACCTTTCCTCCTTTAACTTGTAGGTTTTAGGTATTTAGTCTCAGCAATGAGAGAAAAGTAATTAAGACTCCTCTTTAATGAAATGTCTCTTTATGACTTTTACCTGTTTTCTAATGGGAATGTTTGCTTTTCATTGTTGCGTTTTGAGACTTCTTTATATTTTTAGTAGTAAAACTTTATTGGGAATTCTTGGGATGGAGATTATCTCCTCCCACTTGGCAAAAGGGAACAACACAGTAGGAAATCGCTGAGCAATCACACATTGTCCCAACTCCCAGGCCAATATCGGGAGGAGAAAAATCATCCTCCAAAGGCCTGGTCTTCAATCTTCAATAGTCCAAGAGTGCTCCAGACAACGGGTACAGAGGAGACCACCATATGGTACTGCGATGAGGCAGGGTAATGCAGGATCCTCTAGCTGACTCCTCAAACACCAGAAGGAAAACAGTGATTTTCTCTCTGGTGGAGTTTGTGGTTACCAGGCTCATGTCTTACGAGACTGTCACTTCTCTGGGTGAAACTTTCATCCTGTAATTTCAGCGCAAGGTTGTCAGCTGTGACTTAGGTGCAATTTTGTGAAGTGACAATCTTCTTGGGGATGTCCTGGATTGCTTGGATCTCAGGAAGCTCGATGGCAGCCAAGTCTTGCTCAGTCCTTCTCCAAGCTGAACTGGGCAGGGTTAAGTGTCTGCACAAGGCCAGACCCTAATCCTGACCCATCCTTACTATCCCCCCACCAGCCTTCTGAGCCTCAGTGCCAGAGTTGTGATCATGTCGCTTCTGCACACCCTGACCTTCTGGGAACTCCCTGCAGCCTACTGCCAGGAGCCGAGGGTTAAGACTTCCTTATATAGTGTGAACATTAGTGCTACTATATAGGACTATGGGATCTGCCAATCTTTTCTTTAATAGTTTGTCTTTTATTCTTTTAAGAGGACCTTTTGTATTGGAAGCTCTTTATTGTGATAAAGTCCATTTTTACCTTTCCCTCCTTTTACTGATTGTGTTTCAAATCTAAGAACTTTTTGATTAGTCTTAGATCTTAAAGATTTTCTATGCTTTTTTCCAAAAAGTTTTATACTTTATATTTAAAGCAATTATCCAATTTGAAATAATATTTTACTAAGATATGAGACTTAGGTGGAGGTTCATGATTTTGCCTGTGGATATTCTATTCCTCCAGCCTTGGTTATTGGAAAGTTATCATTCCCATAAGCCAAGAGCAAGACAGAACTTCCTGTAGTTTCACAAATTCCATAGGTTTTTACTCTCTCAAGAGAAGCATAAATGTTCCCAGTTCCAAAAATATAGCACCCTTTCTCTCTTTTTTTCTTTTTTTCTCATCTCATTTTCTTCCCCTCCCCATCCATCTCTTGTTCTCCTTTCCATTTGAAAAAGATCTCCTTGTTTTGCTTGAAAAGTAGAGAATCAAGTCTGCTTGTGTCAGTATAGTAAGAGAATTCTCCCTACTTTAACCTTTACAAAAGAATAACTCACAGTAGCCAAATTTTAACCAGTCCATTTTCAAAATAATTGTTCTGTTTCCTTGTTCTCTTAAGCAAAACAAAACAAAACAAAAACTGCTTTTTGATTGTCTAGTGGGAGTTCTCATTCTGTTTTGTAAAATGGAGATTGCTCCCTCCTATTCATGAATTGAAGGTAAAAGCCAAAGAGACCTGCAGCTAAATTTACTGTAACTTTCTTTTTATATTACCAGCTGCTTTACCCAGGCTGCCTTGCTCCCTAGCTCCACATTGGATCTGGGCAAGAAAAGGAGAGAAATAATTCCATTTCTCTATTTCTTCCTGCCTTGAGCATCAGTTTGAGAAGAAATCACAGTAGCAAAAGCGGTAGCAACTTGTGGCAGAAGCTACAGTGGCAATGACTATATGACAGTGACTGTAAGGGTAGGGGCTATAATGGCAGCAGTGTCAACAGCACTGGCAGTGGAGAAAGTGACTGCCGCTTCAGCAGTGACCCAGCAAGGACAACCCCTGAGTTCTGCTCTTTGATCCTGAGTTAGGTATGCAGTTCAGGGGACAGTGGTTTCCTGTGGTCACTAATCTTTCAGTAGCCTAATCTTTTCCTCTTACTGCTCTCTGGTCTTTGCAATACCTGTGTAAACAATTTTTGCGTTAAATTCTCTCTGCTTGAAATATCAAGAATGGTTTCTCTTTTCCTAAGTAGACCCTGACTAAAAGTGTACATGTACTTTTTCAGAGCTTGAATCCCTAAACTAATTTAAAGATGTCTTATGATCTTATTTTGAAACCTGAAGCTTTAAAAGCCTGGATAAGAACCAGCTGCTCATTTCATAACATCAAATCAATAGAATGTAAGATGGGAAAGCATTCTTGTCAAACTACATTCAGTAATTGCAAGAAAGAATATAAGTTATGCAATATATTAAATAGTGTTCATAACAGTGGTTCCTCATTTATGGATTGACAATATAATAGTTATGAAATATTTCACTGGGGCAATACTTGCTGTGAAGAAATTTATTATACAAACAGCTTTCTTTAGGGTATTTACTTTTTTAAATCTAAGAATGCTACAAAACCACCTGATAAAAATAAGCACACTAATTCTTGGGCTTTTAGTTCCAAAGTCTCTTTTCTCATCTGTTTTCCAAAGTCTGGGTCTATACAACCAAGCAAAATGGAGAACTGTGTAACACCCTTTGACTCAGAGACATATAGAAATGAGAGTCAGAGGCATCTGTGCTCATCTGATTCAATATCCATCAGAAATACGATTCCTTTGAAATATCTGGTAACCATTGAGTACATGTCTGTGCTCTGCTTGAATACTGTCAGTCACAAGTAAGTCAGTACCTTGTCAGACAGCCTATTCAATGGTTGGATGGCTCTGATTTCTGGAAACATACTCCTTTTACTGAGCTGAAGGAGAGCACTGCTGCAACTGTAGCTTCTGCTCCTAGGTCCTGCTTAACTCAGTATGTTCTTACAGAGCACACAGGTTCTCTTTTCTACCTGAAAGTTCTTCAAACCAGTGTAAATACATAAGTGTTACCTCTCCATGGAAAGATTTTGCCAAAGAGACAGACTCAGGGACAAGGAAAAGTTCTCAATGCCAGGCAAAGCCTCTGAGTATTCACTGCAGGTTTAGTTCTTGCCTAGAAATTATGAACTTGAAAACACGGTGTTTTTCATTTTCATGCAGTTAAGTCCTCTTCACAAAAAGCAAATTTGGGGGCTGGGGATATAGCTCAGCAGCATAAGTGTCTGCCTAACAAAGAGCAAACTTGCACATAGGTCCCAGCCAGAAGCGATCGTGTGTTGCTACCCTGATTCTAAGGACTCTCCCTTTCCTCCAGCAACAGGAGGACCCTACATAGCCCAAAAGAATATATACTCAGAATATTTATTGCGCATCATTATGCTAGCATGAATGATGGTGACAGAGTAAGATGGAGTTCAAAGAAGGAGAAATGATGAGAAATAAATTTTAGGATTTAGATAGGAACCAAATTATAAATGGCTTTATGTGTCATTTCTAGAAGATGTTATCTTACAGCAAAGAGAATCCATTGTATAAAAAATGAAGCCTGACTGTGATTGTGTTGTAAAAAAGACTTCCCTGCTGGTGGGGAGAACATGAATTTATAGAAGATAGAAATCCATGGAAAATGATGAGATTCGTTTGATCGTTTGTTTGTTCAAACAGTTATTTGCCTATTCAATAAAGTAATATTCATCTGCATTGTGCCAATAATGTTATGTGAGTAGCTGAATGGTTGGGCAGCAGTGAACAAACAAAGATTTGGCATTATGGAGCTCACATTATGGTGGGGGGATGCTATGGTTTGGAAATAAAATGTCTTCCAAAGGCTCATGTATTGAAACTTTTATCCCAAATGTGACAATCTTCAGAGTGGGGGTTTGGGGTGGTAATTGGATCATAAACGCTTTAACTTCACCAGTGGATGAATCCATTCAGGAATCTGTAATATAATGACATTATTGGGAGGCAAGGCCTTCTTGAAGGGAGTAGGATCATGAAGGTGTGACTTTAGGGGCTATATCTTATCTCTGGATGCTTAGTCTCTTTATCTCTGACTGTCTCTTTCTCTCCCACCTCCTCCCTTTCCTTTCCTTTCCTTTCCTTTCCTTTCCTTTCCTTTCCTTTCCTTTCCTTTCCTTTCCTTCTCCCCTCCCTTTTTCCCTTCCTGGCTGACACAAGGTTAGTAGGTTACCTGTCATGTGCTTTTGCTGTGATGTTTCTGCCTCACCAGAGACCTAAACCAATAGAACAAGATGAACATGTACTAAAATCTCTACAGCCGTGAGCCAAAATAAATCTTTCCACCTTTAAGTTATTTATTCAAAGATATTTTGTCATGGCAATGCTAAGCTAACTAAGACAGAGAAATGGTACTGAGTGAGATCATTCTATAACCATACTTAGTCATGTGGTCCAAAAATCTTTAGAAGTATTTTACAGGAGGAGGTTGGAAAAGTTTAGAGAAGTGGACTGGGGAATACCTAGAATTCTAAAAGCAGAATTTGATGGACAATTCTGGTGAAAGCTCAGAAGACCAGAATGCTGATAAGAGTGTGGATAGTAAAGGCCAGTTTCATTAGATTTTTAAAGGAAGATGAAGACCCTATTTGGAATTGCATCAGAGGACATGCTTATTACATTATGGAAAAGAATTGTCTGCAATTTTGTCCATGCTGTGAGATGCTATGGGAGACTAGTTTTAAAAGCGATGGGCTTATCTGGCAGAACAAATTTCAAGGCAGCACAGCATTCAGGTAGTGACATGGATACTACTGGCTGCTTTTAGCTCAATT
>PVJX010051122.1:0-10407 GCA_004027295.1 Dolichotis patagonum | reverse complement strand
GAAATGTAAAACAAAAAAATTACACAGTAAATCTTTTATTTCAGCTCTGTAGGGCTCAGCGTGTCAACTCTGAAGGCTCCCAGAGAGTAAATTTTGTATATTTGAAAAGTAGGCTATCTAGAATCTTCTCTCTGGCTCAGTTCTTATTATTTGTGGAAAGAAGATATTTCTGCCTGTTTCATAGCTCTGTGTGGGACATAGTCCTCTCTTTATATTAGATTTTTTTTGTCTATTCTTTACTCGTTTTCAGGAAAAAGTCATAGCTAGTTCTTCGGACTCTTTGTAATATAACAAAGTAGATAAGTAACCCTTTTTCCATTCAAAGCCTCTACAGTGATGATTGCTATCTTTCATAAAATATTACTGTGTGCATCCACTCTACACAGATCCCCTTCATCTTTGCAGTAACTCTGATGTGGGTGCCAGGACTGTATTCCCATTTGAGGTGTAAAAAAATGAGGCTTAGATTAAATGCTCAGAGATCTATGTAGTAAATGATGTAGCCAGGATTCCAATCCTGGCTGCACTCATAACTAACACAGCCTTCTGTTTGAGCAAATATTTCTAAACATTCAAAGTTTTAAAACAATAATCTATTATAGCCCATTTTGTGTTGCTACCACAAAATACCTGAGGCTGAGTATCTCTCAAAGCAAAGAGGTCTGTTGGGCTCATGATTCTTGTATCTGGAGAGTCCAAGCAGCATCTGGTGCAGGCTCTGTCTGCATCAAAGCATGGTGGAGCCCCCTGACCTGGTCACCCCCCACCAGGCCCCTCCCCTTAAAGGTTCCACCACCTCAGAACTACCATGCTGGGGATCAAGTTTCCTGCACATGAACTTTTTACAGACAAACTATATGCAAAACATAGTATCTGCATTGCCTTTCCTGAGCCCAGGTATACAACCTTACTTAAGAAATGTAAAAGCTTTTTTTCTGCTACTGAATTATAAATTGTCACTGGTAAGGATCCTCACTGTTAAGGATTTCAACAGACAGTAGCAAACATGAAGATAGCATGTTAAAATTCCATATTTATTTTTTGGAAACAAGTCAGTATCAGTATAGAAGCAGGACTCCATGGCCCCAGACAAAGTTCTGCCAGTCTTGACGTAAACATTGCTTATTTAAGGATGTTTTTCCCTCCTCCTTATATTGCAGTGGGCACTTAGGCTGTTAGTAGATAGAATTCATTAGAAAATAGGAATAATGAAGCTCACCATACTTAGAAACAGGACAGCGGGTAGAGACAGGAAGGAACAAGATAGAGAGAGAGACAGAAACAGAGAGAGAGAATGAGAGGGTGGGGGGAGGCCAGGAGGCTGGTGTTAGGCTGAAGAGGCCAAGGAGAGACACAGAGAGGTTCAGCTGGGTTGATGGTGAAATGTGTAGCAACTGGGTGATTAGATGAAGGACACTCTTCCAGGGAGACTGCAGGGGAAATGGAGACACAGAAGGAGGGAAGGGAGGCACAGGTAAGAAGACAGCTTCATACAGGACGCTGAGTGACGCGATAATCCACCCGATCAGCTTCCTAAACGTGTATACAGAAACACCAGAATCAAATAAGCTTACAGGACTTTATTAAGGACACACAGTCAAAAATCTTTATTTCATAGTTAATGAGAGCTAGAGAAGTGAATTGCCCTTAGCATACTAAACCCAAATATGGCTGAGCCCAGTCTAGTGATTTTTCTAGATCACTCCAGCCTAATCAAAAACAAATCTTAAATCAATGTAAAATGTTATGTTTTATTACACATAATATACAGATGCTATTTTTGCATGTCACCTGCCCATAAAATATTCTAAAATGTTTTCTTTACTATGTTAGAAATTTTTGCTAGTGAATATTAAAGGTAATAATTCATATATTCGTTATTTAGCAGTAAGCAGAAAAGAACCCCAATATAATAAAGTTTATATACAGCATTATTTTTGGCTTCATTGAAAAATGTATTTTGGGGGGAGTGGGATATATCATATGTATATAGCTGTGTATTTATATATTAGCTAATTATTTAACAGCGGTCACTGAGTTACCCTTCTGTGCAAATCTGTGTGGATGTACAAAGCAATTGTTCAATTTTGCCATTAAAGCACAAAGGACTTCTCACAGTAAATTCATAGATCATGTTCCTCCCTTTGAATGAAACATCTCTTTACATGGTGTTCAAGGTCAAAGGGTTCCCTGTTTCATCTGAAATAGGCTTGGGACACAATGCCAACCAAGAGCTTGAATGGCTTATAGAGCTGGAATATTTCTTTTTGCCTTAAAGCAGGCAATAACCAACTCACAGACACAAGAAATAGACTGGAACTTAGAAATTCCAACTGGTTGTCACAGAAACTTTGTCTTCTGTGGTCCACAAGGCAGTGTCAGGAAAAATGTCACAGTGAGGTACATCTACCTTTAACCTTTCTGTAGCAGACATTGTGTGGTACTTTTTCATCATCCCCTCTGAGAAGCACTTGCATCCAACTAAAATTCTAAAGCCTCTGTAAAGCAATTCAGTAGCAGCAAATTTATTATTTAAAAATGAATTAATCCAAGATAGATCATGGTTTTAGATGGGGGGAGGTGTTTAATTAAATATACATAGTGGACAGACATCTTATTTAAAAAGTAGGGGCAACTTGTTCAAGAACTTGAAAAAATTTAAGTCAAATTATCCTTATTTGCATATGGCAGGCATAAGCCTGCATGTAGACGATTCAGAAAATCCACCAAAAGACTTAGAAGTAAAGACGAGATTCAGTAACGTAGCAGGATACAAAATCACACAAAAATCAGTAGTGTTCCTGTACATTATCAATGAACCCACTGAGAAAAAAATTACAAAAATACAACATTTATAGTAACACCAAGAAAAGCTAAATACTTAAGAGTTAACCTAACTAAAGAAGTGAAATGGAAACTATAGTACTATTATGAAAAAGGAGATCAAAGAGGACATAAGATCATGGAAAAATATTCCCTGTTCCTTCATAAGCAGAACCAATAAAATAAAAATGGCCATACTTCCAAAATGGATACACAGATTTAATGCAATCCAAACCAAAATAGCAAGAGCATTTTTTACAGAACTGGAAAGAGTAATCCTAAAATTCATATCGAACCAGGAGACACCTAGAATAGCAAATGCAATCCTGGGTAATATGAGCAAAGCAGAAAGCATCACAATCCTGGACTTGAAGTTATATCACAAAGTTACTGTTATAAAAACAGCGTGGTATTAGCATGAACACAGACTTGTACATCAATGGAACAGAACAGAGGATACAGACACAAGCCCAAATACATTTGACTATGTGATCTTTGATAAAAGGACTAAAAAATACACTGGAGAAAGAAAGATAGCCTCTTTAATAAATGGCATTGAGAAAATTGGCTGTGTGTGTGTGTGAAAAGTTGAATCTAGACCCATATAGCTCACCATTTACTAAACTAAAATCAAAATGGATCAAAGAACTAAATGTTAGAAACAACCTTTTGGATGATAGAATAGGTAAAATACTTGAAGTCATAGGCATAGGAAAAGACTTTCTGAATAGAACCCAGTTGCACAGGAAACAGTCCAGAGAATCAAAGAATGGGACCATATCAAATTAAAAAGCTTCTTCACAGCAAAAAGAAACAACAGAGTGAAAAGATGGCCTAAAGAATAAGGGAAAAATTTCTTCCAGCTATTGCTCAAAGGACTAATATCTAAAATACATAAAGAACTCAAAAACTTAGACCAAACAAAATAAAAGACACAATCAAAAAATGGACAAATGAAATGAACAGACACTTCACAGAAGAAGAATAAATGGCTGATAAGTACATAAAGAAATGACTGACATCACTGGCCATCAGAGAAATGTAAATCAAAACAATATCAGGATTTTATCTTATCCCAGAAAGAATAACCACCATCAAGAAATCAAATAACAAATACTAGCAAGGCTGTGGGGGGAAAGGAACCCTTCTAGACTGTTGGTGGGTATGTAAATTAGTACAGCCACTATGGAAATCAGTATGGAGATGCCTCAAAAAATTCAAACTAGAAATTCCATTTGACCTAACTATTCCCTTTCTAGGTATCTTCCGAAAAGATATCCTATTAGAGTGATAGATTGCATACCCGTGTTTATAGCAGCACAACTTATAATAGTTAAACCCTGGAAGCATTCTATATGTCCATCAGCAGACAAATTGGATTAAAAATGTGATATTTACACACAATGGAATACTACTCCATTGTAAAATAAACTTGAGTCATTGTAGGAAAACAGAAGTAACTTGAGACCACA
Source organism: Dolichotis patagonum (assembly GCA_004027295.1). NCBI lineage: Eukaryota > Metazoa > Chordata > Mammalia > Rodentia > Caviidae > Dolichotis > Dolichotis patagonum. The sequence goes on along the minus strand of PVJX010051122.1, from coordinate 6,112 downwards.
GATGTTAAATGAAATAAACTAGACACACAAACTTAAATATTGCATGGTCCCTCTTATATGAGAAACCCAAATTACAAATAAAGAGCAAAGCACAAGGTATTAGGAAGTAGGTTTTTCTCATATGGGAAGGGGCTCAAGAGATGGAGGGCTAGAGAGAAGGAAAAGGGGATGAAGAGAGGAATTAAGATATTATGGACCTGGACCAATGGAAACATTATGTACTGTATCTCTTTAATGAACAGATAAAGAAGACACCAATTTGAAATTGCCTAGAAAGTTAATAGCCTTCAAGAAGCATATATTGCAAAGTGTGATGGTGCATACCTGTAGTTCCAACACTGAGGAAGCTGAGGCAGGAGGATCACCTCAAGTTCAAGGTGAGCCTGGGCTACATAGTGAGTTCAAGGACAGTCTGAAGTACATAGTGAGGCCCTGTCTCAAAAACAAACAAAGAAACAAAAAGTACATACCTATAGTTATCCTGGTTTGGGGGCACAAAAATAGAGATACAAAAATATTTTTCTCATCCTTGAATTTGTAGCTAATGTCTTTCAGAAGTATAATTGAAATGAATAATATTGTTAAAATTGCTCTAAAAGATTTGAAATGCAGCTCAGGGATAGTTAATGTAACTGTGAAGTCCCAAGAATTTTGCCACCATCTTTGGTAAAAACTGCCCCTAAGAGATTAGAGATAAATACACCAATCACAACTCCAACTCATTGTGCTGCAAAAATTTGTACTACAGAGGGCTGTAGTACAAGTTGTGAAACAGCTCAAATAAACCCCATCAGTTGTGCAGATTATCAGTGAAAATGGAATTAGTACTTCAAATGATCAAATTATAACTGGTAAGTTTGTAACATTTTTAAAATAGTGTTCACTGAATTACATCCATTACCTTGGTCCATACAATCATGATAAATATAGATGTAATGTAATTTACACCTGTGTGTTAGTACAAAGTTAAAATGTTGAAATCTTATAATCAAATTATTTGAATTAGTTAAAATAGCCACTATATTATTTGAGAAACTAAGTGTTTGCCATGTTGAATATCTTATTTTGATAATTGCAATTTATTGCTTTGGTAGTACTGGGGATTGAATCCAGGGTTCACCCTAAGTTGCATCCCTGTGCCTAAAATTTTTTTTTTAAATTTTGACACAGGGTCTTGATAAGTCACTAGTTTGCCCTGGTTGGACTCAATCTTGTAATGCCTCCGCCTCAGTCTTCCAGCGTGCTGGGATTGCAGGTGTGCACTATTACATCTGGCTCAATTTAATTGTTCTTATGTGAAATTATGCTTGGAAATTCCTTGCATTTCATAGTCAACTGATTTATTACAGGAAGAGTACACTGATTTATTTAAAAAAACAGATATTTTCCTTTTAAAAGCGAATTTCAAGGTTTCAGAAAACCTGTTCCCCCTGATGTTGTAGCAAAAAATCCTAATAAAGCCTCTTTTAGATGGCAAAAATGAATTTAGAAATTACGTTTTAAATTTCTGATTTACAGGTCTTTGTTGCCCTCTGCTGGTTACATAGTTTAGCTGCATTTTTTTTTTTTTTTTTGTACTGAGGAGGGAGCGCGCGCGAGGGGGATGTAGAGAGCATGCGTGTTGGGAGAGGGCGCGCGGGAGGGGCGCGCTCGGCCGTTGGGACCCCTCCCCCATAACGGTGGCCGTTACGGCGGCGGGCGGGTCGTGAGTCTGCGCCCAGGAGTGACGCTCGGATCAGGGACTGTGAGGAAAATGGTCAAGGGCAGGAGGAAGAAGCGCGCAGAGGCGCGCCCGGAGCCGCCCCTGTGTCCCCGCGCCAGGCGTAGGAAGCCCGAGCGGGGGGATGAGCTGCTCGTGGACGAAGCCCGTAGGAGCCCGGCCCGCCTCGCGCGGCTCCTGCCCCGCGTCCTGGAGCGGCTCTGCCAGAAGGCGCGCACCCTGCCGCAGCTCGGGACCGGTTGCGGCGCCGCGCTGGGCCTCGGTGAGCGGCGGGAGGGCGCGGACCTGCAGGGGGCGCTGCGGCCTGCACGGAGCTGGGGGCTCGGGGCTGGGTGAGCCGCGGGAGGGCGCGGACCTGCAGGGGGCGCTGCGGCCTGCGCGGAGCTGGGGGTTCGGGGCTGCAGGGGACGCTGCGGCCTGCACGGAGATGGGGGCCGGGCCGCACTGGAGGATCTGAGGCCTAATGCAGAATCCGGGACCCAGAGCTCATCCCTGTACAAAAGTTACCTTACTCAGGGCAGCCAGTGGCACAGTTTGTAAAAATGCCCGGCTGCCTGTCGCGGACAGAAATGATGCTGCTCTGCATTTAAAATAAAACAAAAGAAGTGGTCATTTCCCAGAGTTTTCATTAGCGCATATTAGGTTTATAGATGAAGGGTTTCATTTTGGCAGATTTTTAATGCACATAATGGGGGGTGGGGTTCGATGTGTGTAATGTATTTTGAGCATATCCGTGTTGTTTTAACTAGTCGAGATCATTAATAGTGAAAGATCAAAAGCATTTTGGGGAAGAGATACAAGTCTGGGTCAGAGTGTTGCGGTCACTTAACATAGGGTCTATAATAGAAATAGGGTCAGAGTAGATATGCTACCCGGCCTTGACACCCATTTATGCGTCCTTCGATCTTCCTGTAGAGTTTTCATGTCTAAAATTGGAGACTTGTTGAAATGTAAACATTGGAGCCCCCCCCCTTTACAGTCCCAGTTTTCTGCAGAGCTTGAGAGAAAAAATGTTGCTACCTCAGTGAAACCAACTGTGAGCTAGTCCCTTGGTCAGACAGCTGCTGATATGAATAGGGCTGTGGATGTATGTCTCTTAATGCAAGTTATTATCATTGGTTCCCACCCGGTAGTTGGTTGGCTCGTGTCGTGAGGAGTCCCCACTTGTGGTGGTGACCATGCATGAGGAGTTGTGTAGGTTTCACCAGCTGTGTGGTTATCCCCACAGACTCATCCCACAGACAGTCAGCAGAGGCTGAGGTGTGTCACAGGGAAGACGCCTGATGCGTGTTGTGAAGCAATGCCTAACCACGGCAGTGTTTCCGGAGCTCAGAAGAGGGAATTCATACTGAGGGTGGCAAGTGGGTAAGGAGATCAGCAGAATCACCAAAGATCTTCAGGAGAAGTTGGGACTTGAATTGTAACAAAGCCCAGAGCTTGGATCTGTGGTTCTGGTGCCAGGAAGTATTAGGGGCTGGCAGAACTGCAAGGTAGATAGAAGTCACCAGTTCTCACAGCACAAGAGCAGTCAGGTTGCAGGGAAGTTTCTGAAAGAGGTGGAAGTTGGAACTGGGTTAAAGTTTGGGACCGGTCCTGAGAACCCAATTCAAGGCTGGGTGCAGGACATTTGAATATCATTTTGTTGGAAGGTATTGATTGGTTCTTCTCTTTAGAAAATGTTTTTAATGAGATGAAATCACATAATCCACTTTAAATTCAGTGGCATTAATACACTGAGTGATCTTTAAATAGGAGAATAACTTGACCAGAAGTGTGTTTCACAGTGAGCTAGGAGCAAGTTCACAGGTGGATTGGAAATGGACTGAGAAAGGAAAGAGAAAGTGTGGTTGGAAAAAACCACTGCTAGACTCCAGGCCACTGATTTAAAGGAGGGTAGTATCAGTACGGATGGAGAGGAGAGGACAGCAGTGAGAGTTGCTGGAGAAAGGCGGAAAGGACTAGATGGATGGTGAGGTAGAAAAAGAAAAGGAGGGAGGAGGAAGGAAGATGTTCATTCAGGATTGAAAATTATGGATTTGGAAATTGTAAGAGTGAAAGCGAAACTTTAAGATTGGGCAACTTTGTCAAGGGATTCCAATATGGAGAGAAAAAGGGCATAAGGGAAATATACTTTAGGAAAATTCTTAAACTTTAACAGATGACCGGAAAGAAAAACCAGATTAAGTGCGTAAACTGTGTTTAGAAAAATAAAACTAGGAGAATCAGTATGACAAAATTAGAGACAAAAAATACAAGAATCTTATCAATTGCTGCAGGAAGGTTGAAAAGCTTAAAAATTGAGGGAGGGAGCCTGTTGATTCCGAGCGTGTAATGAAAATGTTGATCACTTAAGAGAGTTATGGAACGTCATAAGAAAGAAATAGGCCAAGGATCTTGTCATTGAATGGGAGAGCCAGGGAAGGGCTGCTGGCCCATGGGAAGTGTTTTAGGATGGGGAGAAGGAAAGACTGAAGGGTAGAGTTCAGGGGAGGAAGTGAGGTGGAGGATCCAAGAAGGAAAAGATTTAAAGGAACAAAGTCTTAGAGTATTTGGGCAGGGATAAGGAAGGCACCATTTGAGAACCTTACTGTAAAAAGAGGACAGATGCTTTCTCTTCTGAGGTGGTAGAGAATACACAAGCTAGGATTACTAAACAGAGAACTGTTTGGAGAAATATAAAAATGGATCTACAAGAAGCCAGAGACCTTGTTCCTCTTGGGTTTGCTGTAATCAAGTGAGGAGCTGAATCATGTTCTGAGGTGAGCTGCGGGAGATGGGAGCAGGGTCCAGAGCACTGGCTTTCACCATGAGGGAAAGGGCTTGTGATCAACATATCATGGGTTTTGAGTAATCCACCCCTCAACTGACTGCAGATTTGCAATTTGTGTTGGTTGGAGAGATTGTCAGATACAGAAAAGGTTTTAGGATCTTGGGAAAGATAGATTTGGTAGCATATTTGATCCTGTTTGTTTCATATGTAAGAATGTTGCCAACATGTATAATTTTCACAGAGAATATTAATGTGGTTAAATGAGACAGTGTTAGGTATTTCTTACAATTAATGAAACCTCAGCAGAGATGCATCTGTTTGGAGTTTAGAGAGAAGTTTTTAACTTTAATTTCAGAGTAGTTCTGAGCGCACTGGTTAGAAAATATCGCCCTAGGGTTGAGAGTATTTGCGTAGCATGCACCAGGCCCTGAGGTTCCAGCATTGCAAAAATTGAAAGATGTGTTAACCTGGTAGTAAAAATATTTTTTTCTTTAAAGATCCAGTGAGGAAACCATTTAAGCTGGAACACCATATACTGTTTCTGTGGTATATTCATCTTTCTTTTATTGTCACAACCTTTTAAAAATATTAGACCATTTTTAGTTTACAGGCAGTAGAAAAACAGACCATGGAATGTAGATTGTCCATTCTGATATAAAGCAGGTAAGTCTTCTGAGAGGTATTGAAAATGAGCCCAGGTCAGCAGTCATATGAGAAAAGAGCTGACACGTGATTGGGAATTTCAACGCTATTATTTTTAATTGAATTTATTTTGTTAACCAAGTTGAGTAACTTTTGAATTTTTTAAGAGATTAAAGTTGGTGGCTTGTAAGATGACCTTGGATAATCGTATGAAATACCATTACAAAATCTTAGAAGGAAGCAGGACTGGGGGATTGAACAAGATGGCGGACTGGTAGGTAGCAGGAGAGAGACACTCTCTGAAAGAGACAGCTCAAATGCCAGAATAAAACACCCTGGAGAGACCCAAACAGATAGAGATGGACTCTCACAACCCAGGGAAAAACTAAAGCACAAAAAACCACTCAAATATGAGGTCTTGGGACTACCATCAGAGAAGCTAAGATCAGCGAGCACGGTGCCCTCCTCAAGCCACCTGAATTCCTGCCCAACCTGAACAAGCGATCCACACCGTAGCGACTGGCTTGAGCGGCCAGAGCGCAGCCCTACATCCAGCTCACCTGAACCAGCCCTGCGCTTGACCCACCCGGAGGCACCATGAATTGGGAGTCCTGCAGTTCTCGGGATGGGCATCGGCACATGGTGAGTGGTGGGAATGGGACCCTCCCACGGGAAAGGGGTAACCGACTGGACAACATGTTGGATTTGGGCAGGACAGCCCTAACTCCATAAGGAAGTGGCTTCAGCTGGTTGCTCCCCTCGCGGAGCGGATTGGTGGGATCTGCTTGGATTAGTCTGCACCCCTGGTGGGGAGACAGTGAGTCGCAACAATATTACTTCCCTGAGATCGGTGCACGCTGACACAGTGAAGGCCTGCAGGGGTTGACTGGCCCAGAGGGGAGGAGCTAACGCACACTGCCCGTGGGTGAACTCTAATCTCTGATAACCTATTGAAGAGGGCTAAAGCTCCTGGCCGGCGC
>PVJX010051121.1:0-10969 GCA_004027295.1 Dolichotis patagonum | reverse complement strand
ACTGTAGAGAACCTTCGTCAGACCTGATTCTGGTATTTATCTTTTATGGTTTTTGTCTTTATCTGGTATCCGTCATTTATGGTTTGCTTCTATGCACTTTATGACTTCCGGCTGTCACAGACCAACCAACAGTGTTACCGCACCAGGGCTAATTTCCACACACAGCGCTATTTATTACCCCTCAGCTGAAGCCACAGTTTGCACCTGGCTCCCCTGATTCATCAGCTGTCCAGTTATTTCCCCCTCCGTGTAATCTTTCCCTTCAGCAAATATCTTTTTTTGTCCTTGGTGAGAAATAGGATTTGGAGTGAGAAAGGCATCAATTTCAAGACTAACTCTTACAGTTTTCAATTTTGTGTTTATCTCTTTCAGTTCTTGCATTAAAAAATAGCTGTAAGAAATAATCTGTGTGCATGTTAGAAGATTGCCAGGAACTAGCACGACATTTATGCTTTGTCTGCTTCTTTCCTGTTCATCAGTTTCATCTCCAACACTGAAATCTATTCTCTTTAGAGCAGTAATTCTCTAAGTGTGGCCTCTAGACCAGCAGTGTAAGCATCTGGATGTGAATTCTCTGGCATTGTGAGTCAGAAACTGGGCAGCATTCTGAGTCTATGCTTTGACTACCTTCTATGTGATGCAGATTCATGGTAATTTTACATGAACAGTCATAGTTTACATTATTATGCTTGCTCACAGTTGTCCATAATTAACTTCCTTACATTTGTGCTGCAGTTAGTAGCTCAGAAAGTCACAATATCCTTAAAAAAACTTCCAATAAAATTGCTTTAAACAAAATCAGTTATATTTAGAACCTAGTTTACATGCAATGCAAATACAAGATAGATAAGTAAACTGTATTTTTCATTCACAGATACACTTAGTTATGTCCAGATGGTACAATAATCCCCTGGAAGAGATTCTAGGAATTTTTCATATTTATTTTGAATTTTACAAAAATGAAAATAGAGCTACAAAATAAAATAGTAGAGTTTAATGGCCTATGTGATAGTCTATAAATTCACAAATTGATAAACTTTTCTATAGTGCAATACAGTGACTAAACCAAATACATCTTTCTTCTCTCCCTCTTTCTTTTCCTCTTCTTTCCTCTTTCTCCTTACCATTCCCTGTTCTTATTCCTTCCTCCTCCTTCTCTTACTTTTTTTCTTGTTCTTCATTATCATGCTCTTGCTCTATTGTAGCAGACTAAATCCAAAGCCCCATGCATGCCAAGCAGTTGCCTCACCACTGACATACACCCACAATCCTGTTATGCCAAATTGCCACCTTCACCAAAATTCAAACTCTTTGGCCAAAGAAACACTAGAATTTACATGCACACAAAACATGAAAAATCTTTCCCCAAATTGCACTTGATATATGACATTTTACCTTTTTTATTTCATGCCATTTTGGCCTCCTATCTAAAGATAACACATTACACCAGCAGACTATATTCAAATCTAGTGTTGGCAGGAGAATGCTTTGATTTTTGTGCAAAGCATCATTTTATTAAATGATTAACAAGGGGATAAGATGAAAATATTGGGTTATAATGCAGAATAAATTGATCTAAGTAGCTTGTTCTTAAGGCATGTTCTAACTGTTGATTTTATCATTTTTTTAGTAAACAGGAGTTTTTCCAGTGCAATCTCAAATGGAGCAAAAATACATATTGATTCAACCAGTATTTTATTAGCATAAATTTATCTTTTAAATCAAGTCATCCTTTCTTTCCTTAAAGTCAATCAATGTGAATTAAGTTTTTTGTATAAAAATGAGAAAGTTGAAATTGAATATCACATAATCGGAGACAATCCTCCACAGTCATCTGTGTTTCTGAAAGTCTTATTAGCAAGGAACTGGCTGTACTTTTGCTTCAGATATCTTTCCAAAGACATTTTTTAGAGCAAATTTCTAACACAGAGGTAGATTCTATATTTTTCATACTGTTAATATAAGAAAGATAATTTCTGCTATAATAAAGCTATCTATGGCTGGGTATTGTATAAAGAAGACAGGTTTATGTCACTCCAGTTTTGGAGCCTAGAGTCCAAGACTGGGTGGTTCCATTGGTTTGGCCTTGGTGGGGACCCACTTGTTTGCATCACTTCATGGTGGATGGCTCTACGGTGGGCATACATGCAAGAAGCAGAGATCACATGGGGAGACGCGAAGCCTGAGAGTGCAGAGGGGTCAGGTACACTCTTATCATTGCTCACGGCATTGGGAATGAACCAGAGTCCCACAAGAACTACCTCATCTCTTCTCAGTGTGTGCCCCAGTTACCTGTCCACCTCCTGCTAAGCCTCACCACTTAACGGTCTGCCCCATCCCACAGGTCACACTGAAGAGCAAGCTGCAACACAGGAACCTTTGAAGAACATGCCATGGTTAGGCGGTAGCCATGCCCTCATAAAAGACAGCCCAGAGAGCTTGTTCACAACTTTCATGGGAAGAGATAACAGTAAAGTGATGGCCGATAGGAAACCATCGCCAGGCATCAAATCAGCAGGTACTTTATGTTAGACCTCCAAGCCTCTAAAAGTGTGAAAGGCAAATTTCTGTTATTTATACGCCAACAAGTATACAGCATCTTACTACAGCAATTTGAATAGACTAATACATCCCCTCCCTTCGGGAAAATAGAAATGGAGCACTTTGTTTTAAGTATTAAATCACAAGTATTTGTCAGTTGTCTACACTCTTTGTTATGTATAAAAAGGCAGAGAAGACCACTTAAAACTTGTAATTAATATGGATACTATTCACAGAACCACAAAATTCTTCCAATGCATATTAAATATTCCATTCACAAAAATTCTTGCTATTCAGGTATATTCACCAGTCATTGTTCTGACCCTTATTTTGTCACTGATTTGAATGCAGTACACTTTCAAATATATCATGAACAAAAGTTTGCTTGCTTTAACCAGTAACCAGTTGTGTGTTGGAATTTTGTATTGTTTATAGAGAATTTTGTAATAATTTGTACACTTTCAATGAATGATTTTTTCACAAAATCTGATGAATGTGTTCTGTAACTTATTTTCTATTTTAAGTCTAAAAAACTTCAACTGCTTTTTAATTAAAATATTTCAGGGAATTGAAATTGAATCCTAGATCATATTTTCTAATTTTTGGAATCTAAGCAACTGCCAGGAGACCCAGGTCTAAGACCCTCTGCATCCAGCTTTTGGGCGACAGGACAAAACTAAATGTCTTTGGTTCAAGAGTGGTTCATATGCAACTTGTTTAAATTAATGTATGGGATGGGAGAGAAACAGGTTGAGGTCAATTTGGGCTTAGGGATAGGGTTGGGAACATTAGTCTACACGTGCAACTATAACTCTAGAACCAGTCTCAATCCCTATTAATTAAACCAGAATAGAAAATCAAAAAAAAATAAGTAAAATAAAAATATACATGCAAATAAAAACAAAAATACAGAACCAGTAAACAGCAAGAAATAACAGAAATATACCAATGCAGTGATCTGAATATAAAGCAAAGTTTTATATCAAAATAAACTGAATTGTGGACCATGGGAACACTTCAGTGCATTTTCCCAGCAGAAGTACTGAAACTTTGAAGGAAAAGCAAGCAGACAATTCCCCAGAGACAAAGGCAGTTTGTCAAATGTGACACGGATATAATTTTACCTTCAAGGTGAGGTTTTTTGGTGACCTCCTGAGTCCTCCAGTCTGTCTGGGAGAAATGTCTAGGGCAGAAACAGTACTACCTGAATACTTCACAAAACTTCTAGCCACAACATTTTCCTTTTTCTGAGAATCTAGAACATAATTTTATTATGTTTAAATTAAATGTATTGACGGACATACAACTTTTAATGTTAATAGTTTGACATTTGCTTTAAACACTAGAAACTGCATCAGAAAAGACATATCAGCCAGGTTGGTCACATAAACCAACATCATGTTTGTTGTCTTTGTATCTGTGGTTTCTCTTAATATATATTAGTTATATCTCTAATGGCAAATTCAGAATTTCTAGACAGAGTAACATGGAGATAAGGTATAGTATAAGGGTTGGAGAGAAACATGGAACTGTATTTTAATGCATTTACATAATATTCATCAAATAAAAGTCAATTTGCCATATAAAAATGACATGAATTATGATGGAGATTAAAGAGATGGTAGAATTTATCAAATTTTTACTTGGCAACTTCTACTTCTGTGTCTGTATATATCTGGTTAAATTCTGTAATTCTCTTTCACTTTTATATTTGACGTATAATTACGAGACATTATACTGCTCATTCTTGAGGGCCCTACAAAGGATGCAGACACATTTCATGTGTTTTCTTTACATAGCATTAACTATTTTCTCATAATACTTGGTTTTAAAGCATATAATTGAGTTGTGAAATTTTATTTTCTGTGTGTGGCTCCAGTAAATTTAGAGCTGTCAGATTCTGTTTGTGTGTACGCATCTTTTCCAAGAGAACAGTCCAGTTTCTCAGTCTAAGAAACACAATAGAATAAACTCATTTACAATTTTATGCTGGTTTGCCATTGCCGAGGAATGACAAGAAGGAAAGGGAAGGGTTTTCTTGGGGCTCTAGGGCATCGTGTCTGAGGACAGGAAGCAGCAAAAGGCGGTTACATCACAGAACACAAGTGTGGTACCAGGGGAACCTGTGCCATGCGAGCAGGAGGCAGGAAGCATTCCACTGGGCTTGGGCAGCGTTTGGAAAAGTTTCTCTGGGAGACTTCACTTGGTTCTCCATCTCTCTCTCTCTCTCTCTCTCAGCTTCTGAATGTGGAGCTAATAGGAACTAAGCCAAGGAGCAGGAGAGCTGCAGTGAGGACACATGCAGTGAGGACACCGACTTTCCCAGCTTTCTCCCTGGAAAATGCTGAGCCCCAAGCTTCTAGCCTTTCTGGCCACCATTATTTACTGCGCTTTCTTTCTGGCTTCTTTTGCCCTTCAGGGCCCAGAATTATAATCTGTCTCATTATTTTATTAGCCCAGATTATTGCATTGTCACTTATGTCTTACCTACTTTCTGCTCAAACTTTCGTGAACAGACTTCACTCTTTAATAGTCTTTTGGGATCCTGTAATTTGGAGGTGAAACTGTTTCAGGATAGAACTCTTATTTCTGCAACCAGAATCTTGAAGACTACAGAATTTCTCAGACAACCACAACAGTGTCTGAAGACACAAGAAAAATGGCAAGGGATGAAGCTTGGGAGGATTTATATGCATCTCTAACAAGCACAGAGATCCCTAAAGACAGTAGGTAACTGTGAAAAGATTTCTGGTGAAAGAGTAATACAATCTTGCTTATGTTTTATTTTTTTATTTTTGTTTATTTATGGGGGGCAGTGCTGGGAATCAAACTCAGGATCTCATGCTTGCCAGGCAGGTGCTGCGTCACTGAGCTAAATCCCAGGCCCTGTTTATTTTGGAAGGAGTTTTAGAGCAAAGTTAGAGCAGTCAACAACCTGAGGTAATGAGCTGGACAAGAGACAACGAAAGGAAGGGAGAGAGAGAAGTGTGAGATCAGCAAAGTCCAGGAAAGGGTGGCTCCTACTTGTGTGGTTTGAAAAATAGGACAATGGAGACGTAATTCACTGAGGAAATCGGAGAGCAGCCACTGAAGACTCAGAGAGACTCAGGCTGGCAACTGTGTTGGCACATAAGGAACAAATTTATACACAAAAACTGTAATATGGAGACTTGACAAGGGGTTAGAGATTCACTTAGCAGTTGCAAATATAAATAAAACAACAAAAGGACATAAATTTTTACCTAGCACTAATATTTTCAGGTTATGGATTACCATACAAATGTGGTACAAAAATAAGCTGAAATGTCTTTTTACGCAACATTAAGAAAAAAATTGTTGATATAATTTTATGTGCAGTATCAAAATGCTAAAGTTTACATGGATTTCAAAATACACTAAGAGTTTCAGAGAGAAGAGTTATTTTGGTAATTATAATAACTGCTTTAATTTTTAAAATGCTGCTCTTGAGGTAGCCGGACATTCAGTAGTGACTCTTATTTGGTTCCACGTGTTGGTTTCCTGATAGAATGTTACTGCATACGATATAAACACAACATCCCTATGACAGTCTGTCTCATAGAGATGAAAGCCGTTTAATTTCCTGCACTTCACACCTGTTGGGTGATGCACAGAGCACGGAGAGCCTGCCACTGGTCTCAGTCATCTCAAACCATGCACCAGCCTCATCCTACAACTATAAAACACTCATTATGTCTCTGGGTTTATCTGCCTTGCTGAATAGGTTTATTACTCGTATGAATAATGAGACAGCAGTCTTGTGGGTTTCTTCTGGGTCTGCAGGACTGTGTGCAATCTCAAACAGCACTGTGCACAATACAAAATGCAAATTTCTCAGGGGCAAGGGATCACCCTGCCTGGTAATAACCGCAGCACTTCTAGGAAGTTCTAAGTCTTTGCAAAGGTTTATTTTCTTGCACTCTTAGTGTGCTAACCCCCACCCCAAGTTCAAAGGATGACTCCATATGCAGCGATTCTCCGCTGAAGTGTCAGAGCAGCTTTGTACAACCTTGCGCAAATATCAATTGGCCACAAAAATAATATTTAAAGACAAATGTCATCATTTAGAATTGGAAACAACTTACATAGTCCAAGATTTTAAGCAACTAAAATTTATTCTCTGTATGTACTTATGTTTTTAGATTAATTTTTGTCTGTCAAAATCAATCTTTTTAGACTATAAACTGTAGACTTAGACTATGAACTATATTCAAGGAAGGAAATCGCATATGATGTTTTATCAATACACTGGTTAAAACTGTTTTATATTTATTTTTTATTTTGCTTAACACGTTTGTGGTGCACAATGATTATATTCTTTTTTTTTCTTTTATTTATTGGTACCAGGGATCGAACTCATGACTGCATACGTGCAAGGCAGGTGCTTATGCCACTGAGCTAAATCCCCAGTCCCACAATGATTATATTCAATGTGTGGAGTTGATGCATGTGCCTAACACATCTTCATTCTTTCTATTCCTGACCCCTCCCTCAGTACCTCCTTCCTTCATTGCAGGGCCCCTTTTCCACTGCAGAAGATCTACCTCTCTGTTTCCTACTAGCTTCCATTCTCTCCATAAAGTACTTACACTTAGGGTATGTTTCATCAATATATTCTTATAGGATAGGAAGAATTTAAAGTCACATGGGGTCACTAACCATTTTTGGTAATGTGTAAAAAATTCCCTTGTCTTTATGATCTATATAGTCTTCTAATCTCTAGAAATTACTAGTCTTTTAACTTCCCTAGCATATCACTCAGCTAAAAGAATTGCTTTATGAATCTAATGTAGTCATATTCACTTAGCATTTTAGTTGATTTTAGAAAAACAAGGCATCTTTAAAATTCACCTTAACATCTCATTCTTTCACACTTTTTTCTATAAGATCCCATTTTTCTTGCATCTGTAACAGGCATGTAAAATTTAAACACAATTTATTCAAGTTATTAATTCAATCTTGGTATAAGATAATAAACAAGAATATTACAATCCATATTTATACCACATGTTACAATTTTAAATAATTCTTTTTTAAATCTCTGAGAGAGAAATTATGGAAATATGACCTTTCACAATAGCATCTAAAAAAATGAGATACTTAGGAATCAACTTACCCAGGATGTAAAAGACCTATATGTTAAAAATTATACAACTCTAAAAAAGGAGATTGAAGAGGCTATTAGAAAATGGAAGGATATTCCTTGCTCTTGGTTAGGAAAAACCAACATTGTCAAAATGCCCACACTCCCAAAACTGTTGTACAGATTTAATGCAATACCAATCAAAATACCAACAACATACTTTACAGATCTACAGAAAACACTCCTAAAATTCATTTGGAAACAGAAGAAACCTAGAATAGCTAAGACAATTCTGGGCAACAAGGGCAAGATAGGAGGCATCTCAATTCCTGACTTGAAATTATGCTACAAAGCTAGTGATAAAATCAGCATGGTACTGGCAAAGAAATAGACCTAAGGATCAATGGAACAGATTAGAAGATGCAAACATAACTACAAAGACACTCAGCAACCTGATATTTGACAAAGGGGCTAAACGTGCTCACTAGAAAAAGATAGCTCCTTTAATAAATGGTGTTGGCAAAACTGGCTCTCCACATGCCAAAGACTGAAACTAGACCTATGCCTATCACCATGCACTAAATGAAAGTCAAAGTGGATCAGCTATATAAATATATATATTAAAACAGAAACACAAAAGCTACTGGAAGACAAGGTAGGTAGAAATCTTGGAGACATAGGGTTAGGCAGAGAATTCATGAACTAAATACAAACCACATGGGAAGTAATTCAAAAAATCAACAACTGGATCTCATACTATTAAAAATTTTTGCACTTCAAAAGAAAACACCAACACTGTGAAAAGAAAACACATAGAATGGGAAAGAATTTTAGCCAGCAACCCCTCAGACAAAGGACTTGTATCCAGAATATATAAAGAACTGAAAAACATCAAGCCCCCCAAATTCAAAGACTCTCTCCAAAAATGGGCATCGGAGATGAACACACATTTCTCAGATGAAGATATACAAATGACAAATAAATACATGAAGAATACTCACTATCACTGGTCATTTGAGAATTAAAATAGCATTGAGATTTCATCCCCCTCCAGAAAGAATAGCTGCCATCAAGAAATCAACTGATAACAAATGTTGGTGAGGCTGCAGGGGAAAAAGGAACACTACTCCACTGTTGGTGGGAGTGTAGACTGGTGTAGTCACTATGGAAATCAGTATGGAGAAATCTCAGAAGACTAGGATTGGAAGTTCCATTCAATCTAGCTATTCCTCTCCTTGGTATTTTCCCAGAAAAATTGAAAAGGTCATGTCACAGTGATATATATGTACCCACGTTTATAGCAGCACAATTTTATAGCTAAATCTTAGAAATAACCAAAATGCCCATCAACATCTGTCATTGTTTGATTGTCAACTTTTTATGCTTTTATTTTGTAAATTGAACAACTATTTCTAAGATGATAATATGCAATTTATCAAAAAATAAAAATAAATAATTCTTTTTTATTACAAATTTTGAACTTTAAGGTTGAAATAATGTGCAGCATGAAATTTTCACCCATCTTTAGTATTGGCACTACATGTAGCTAACTTTTGAGGGTCTTCTTCTCCTCCAGAAGGCCTGAACATTCGCAGCAAAAGAATAACAACACCAATGCTAAGGAGTCCGTTTTCTTACCATTAAGATAACACTTATTCAGAATCACCCAAGAGGCTGGCACTCATCAGACAAAACTGAGGTGCTCGATGTGTTTCATACAGAGCAGTGTTATAGTCACAAGCACAGGCTCTAAAGGCTTATGGCCTGGGTGTGACTTTATAAATTCTTTGTCTATAAAACAAGGATAGTAACAATACTTATCCTTTCAAGTTATTTTAATATTTAAGTGAACTTCTAAGTGGTGTGAACAGTGTTTGTTTCCACTGTATGTTTGATGTTTTAAAAATGATAAAATTACTAAATTTTTAGCACACTACATAATCTACAAAAAGCACCATTAAAAATGCATTGATGTCTGACCCTTTTATAACAAGTTTTTCTTGTTGTTGACTGGACTTTGATATAAAAATAAAAACCAAGCATGACTTATGACTAAAACTCACACCCTAAGAATGGTGATTCTTCTGGTTTATTGGCAAAGTCAATACAGGGCAAAATATCTTCCTGATAATACTATATGAAAACAAGACTATGGCACAGTTTATTTTCAAACTCAGATGGTATCTTTCAAAGTAAATGCTCCAGCCAAACAGACAAAATCAACATCTGCTCAAACTGATGAATACTTCAGGGCCAGTAGAGAGCCTTTATTAATTTTCAATTGGAAAGCAGGTCATACAGTAGAGGAAAAATACAAAAGGAAAAAGCAATCATTTACATAGTAATGTAACACTACCAAATTCTAATTTGGAAAAGATAGTTTAAAAAATGAAAAATATATTATCTTGAGCTGTCAAATAACGTACACTGATGTTTTCTCGACAGTCTCTTCCTATTGGCCACCAAAGCCTGAAAGCAATATTAAAACAAGAAAAAGAAATAGTGCTCGACAGAGGCTTATATTCAGCTGCTCTGTAATAAGTGTTTTGAAACTACAATCTTCTGTAGTGGCGGTTTCTGGTTACAGTTAACTGCGAAGAGACACCACACATCCCAGAAGGCAGGACCCTGAGCCTCCTGTTGTTCAGAAATAGTAAAGGAAACTGCTTTAAAATTCCTGTGAACCACTGATAAAATCAACATGGTACTGGTAAAGAAACAGACCTGAGGATCAATGGGACAGATTAGAAGACACAAGTATAAGTACAAAGACACTCAGCCACCTGATATTTGACAAAGGGGCTAAACATGTTCACTGGAGGAAGGATAGCCTCTTTAATAAATGGTGTTGGAAAAATTGGCTCTCCACATGCAGAAGACTGAAACTAGATCCATGCCTATCACCATGCACAAAACTAAAGTTTAAGTGGATCAAAGACCTAAACATTAAAACAGAAACACTAAATCTACTAGAAGATAAGGTAGGTAGAAGTCTTAGAGACATAGGGGTAGGCACAGAATTCATGAACAAAATGCAAACTGCACGTGAAACACTTCAAAGAATCAACAACTGGGATCTCATATTATTGAAAAGTTTCTGCACTTCAAAAGAAATCACCATCAGAGTGAAAAGAAAACCCACAGAATGTGAAAGAATTTTAGCCAGTAACCCCTCAGACAAAGGACTTATATCAAGAACATATAAAGAATTGAAAAACATCAAACCCCACCCCCCAAATTCAAAGACCCTCTCCAAAAATGGGCATCTGAGATGAACACACAGTTCTCAGATATACAAATGGAAAATAAATACATGAAGAAATGTTC
>PVJX010051120.1:0-10441 GCA_004027295.1 Dolichotis patagonum | reverse complement strand
AACAAAGCATAAAAAAGAGGTAATGACATCAGTCCAATCATTTATCAAAGAATAAGAGATTATAGTGACCTTCTCAATGACTTTTACTTGTGCATGCTTTACAATTCTGTTGTTCTATTTATATGTACTCATAGGCTTTAGAGAACACAGTTTTAATTTTCTTAGGTTTTATACAGTTTATATTCAGAAGACAGAAAATCATTGTAAGAAAGTACATAGCACAACCACAAATTAAGAAAACCCTCAGAACTTGACTTCCTAAAAGACAGTTTAACAATGAGTTCATAAAGTTTCATTTGAGATAGAATTTTTACTTATAATTGGCAATGAATGCTAAAGCCTAGGAAACCAACAAAATTGTATTAAAATTGGTATTATCTACAAGATACGATGAGTTGTTTCATTATGTTAACCACTCTATGTGTATCTTCTGTTGTACACACAAAACAGTTTATTTTTAAAAGATACTAAAGAAAAAGACTGACTACATTTATAGCGAATTAGAAAATAAAAATTTGAAATCATTAAGACCCATACTTCTTTGCTTGAAACTTATAGGTATTCATAGACAACTCATATATGGGCATTGATTCCAAAACATAAGCAATTTTCTACTTTTTTCTTTAATTTAAAAAAGAAAAATTTAAAGATCCAAGGTTTTAAAATTATATTGTCGTGCCAGGCATGGTGGTGCATACTTGTAAACTCAGCACTCGGGAGGGTGAAGCTGAAAAATTTTAGATAGCAATCTTTGAGGCCAACATGGGCCACAAAATGAGCTCAAGGCCAAAGGAAAAAGAACAGTGAGTTCAAGACCTCAGAGTGAAATGCTGATTAAAAAACAAAACAAAACAGTCAGAAGTAACAAGACCGGGGCTGGAGATTTAGCTCAGCTGCATAAGTGCCTGCCTAGCAAGCACGAAGTTGTGAGTTCAATCCATGGTACCAAAAAAAAAAAAAAAAAAGTAAAAAGGCCATAAAATTGGAAACTCTACCTTTTCCCTCCTAAAATCACCGATTTTAGGACGTTAGTAATTTTTTGAATTTTTTTTTTTTACCAGGAATCGAACTCAAGACCTTGTTCTTGCCAGGCAGGCCCTGTGCCACTAAGCTGTCTCTTTATCCCATTAGCATATTTCTTAACTTAAAGAATTAGTTTCTTTTATTTGAAAATCTCCCTTGGTTTTTTTTCCCACATGTTCCCTCCTCTCTAGTTGCTGCTATGACTGAAAAACTCTGTGAAATGATGAGATTTTTCATATGCCTAATTATATAAACATAATAACTGAATTTACAATTATTGAAAGCAGTTTTTTGTTTTATTCACTTTATGAATGCTCACAAGACATTGTTCCAAAAATATCCACCAATTTTAAGCTTTGATCAAAACACTTTTCTATAATGTGACAATATATGGATTTTGTTTGTACTTTGAATATGAGTTTTGGAGTCTCAAAGAGTCATAAATTAAAGTAAGGACTTAGAAATGATAAATTCCATTCTAGCAGTTCTGTGGTTATACAATCCTATGGAATTAATGATGAAGTTTAATCAGTTATAGAGTGACTTTCTTAATCTTTAAAAAATCAGATGAAGCCTCCTTATAAATGATGTGATGGGCACAATCAAATGCACAAGATAGATCCAAGAGGTAACATGCTCATTGGGATACAGCAGTGCTCTCAGAACCTCATCCTAGCTCCCAACCAAAGCAAGTCTGCAGGGCTACAGAGTTCTGAATGACATAACTTGAAATCACCTAGCTAAATTAATCCACTATGATCCCATTTGTCATGTGGAATATTATTGACAATGTTAAACACGGTTTAACATTTATCTAGTTGATTCTTTTTGTTCCCACCTCAAAGACTTTTAGCTCTTTTACTCTAGATGATACTCACTACTGAGTAGAAGGTCTGTATCACTAAATTCATTTAGGCTAGGACAGGAATCAATAAACATTTTCCTCAAAGAGCCAGATAATAAATATTTTGGACTATTTAATATTTCTGTTTGTGGTACTGGGGATTGAATCTCAGGTCTCTGCATTGAGTTGCATTACCAGCTCTTCATTTTTATTTATTCATTTATCTGTTTATGTATTTATGTTGAGATAGGAACCATGTAAATCTCTACATTGTCTTTGCCCTCACAGGGATTGAATTTGCAATCCTCTTACCTCAGCTTCCCAGAGTGCTAAGATTTGAAGCATGTACCAGTATTTTAAGCGTTTGTTTCACAGATTCTTTGTTGCAACTCCGTCAAAAGACGATGGAGATTATCTGAAACAAAAAGTGTATTGTCCTATGTTCCAATAAGAATGTAGATTAAAAAGCACAGTCATGTACAATACAAAAACAAAGCCAGAGTAGGAAGATACAAGGGCCTGCCCTTCTATAGAAACACCAAAAAAGTAAAAAAAAAAAAAAATCAGAAATTAAATGCAGAATCAAGGCAAATTGAAATTAATTTGAAAAATTTTGACATTTCTATGTTCCTTTGTCTCACCTATCATCCTAGAGCAGTAGCAGTCTTAAAGATAACAGTGTACATATCTGCTGTGCAACGATGACCCAGACTATGGAGCAAGCAAAGCAGACACTTTTCGGAAAGTGTTATGTTGATTCATTTGACTTATCTGGGGGTTCCATGAAGGAATGATGTGAGGTGCTCTGTTTCCACTAACCTTGAAGACACTTAGTACAGAAAACACCCACACCTAGGACACTACTTTAAAATATCACAAAACAAATTAATAATTTACCGCCACCTTCAGTAAAAGAATACATCCATGGAGCTCTAAGGGCGCAATCAGTTAGTGAATGGTACTTATATAAGAATACATTCAACATATACAACAGAGGAACTAACGCCAGGGAGGAAACATTAGATAGTTTCTCTGGAAAATTATGGCATTGCAAAACACCTGTATATATCAGAGAATCTGGAATTTGGAAACACCCAAGTCCAGAGCAAGACATACTAAGAAGAGACCTAACAAAATCCTAAAGTTTCTACTTGATCTGATCCCTAGGGTCAAAAATTTTTTTTCATTCCAAGTTCTGTTGTTAAAGAATAACAATCAGAACACTAGTTGATCACAACAAACTAATGAAACAGAATTCAGAAATCAAATAACAAAGAATACTTACTTTATGAAAATAATTTAAAAGTCATTGAACAAACAACCTAATGAATAACCAGCAATAAAAACAAGCTGCGATGGGGAAGGGAGAAGCTAATTTGCAGAATCATCTTGTTATAGTATTAAGAAAACATATAAATCATTAACAGCTACATGAAGAAAAATGCTCACTCAGTGTCAGGAAAATTAAAATCAGAACCACAATGAAATATCAACAAATGCCAGTTAGAACAGCTAATTAGAAAAAAATAAACTAAACATAGCAAGTGTTATGGAGAATCTGGATTAAAGAAAACCACTTTCATGCTGTTTGTAGGGATATAAATCAGCAGCCATTATGCGAATTCTACAAAAATTAAAATAGAACTACCATATAATCTAATAATCCCACTACTAGATATATGTTCAAAGGAAACAATATTACTTTGACAAAAACACTTGCCGATGCACGTTCATTGCAGCGCTACTCACAATAATGAAGTGAAAGTAACTTAGGTGTTCAGTGACTGATAAATGAAGAAAATGTAGTGTCTAAAAGGATGGAATAGTATTTGGTCATTAGAATGAAATTCTGTCAGCTGTGGTAACAGACGAATGAGGCGATCATTATATAAAGTGGAATAAGCCAGCCATAGATACACATGGGTAGCATAATCTCATTCAGAATGCAAAACGTTAACTTCCTAGAAGTTGAGAGTAGACTGGTGATAAACAAGAGCTGGAAAGAGTATCAGTGTGGGGAGAACAAGGATCAGAGAATGATGAAAAATAGACAAGGAATATCTTTAGAGACTGGGAAGCATTCTATTAGAAGCATACTTTAAGTCCTAGAAAGAGTAAACAGAAAAGGAAAAAGAAATAGAAAATTAAAGACTAAATTTAACAAGAGATAAGAATTTACAAGTACAAACAGAAACACATAATGAATTTATCGAAACACATGGACGGAAAAAGGACCTGCAAAGCATGGACGAGAAGTCGCTCATTATGTAAAAGGAGTTTTCAAGAAGACAGTTTCTCAGCAGAAGCCATTCAGGGTAGAGAAGAGTCAAATGACTTATATAAAACACTGAAAAAATTATTCTGTCAATAAAAAGCAGCATATAGTAATACTGTTTTGTAATTCTTTTTTCTCTTTGTGATTAAAAGTACTGTGTGAAGTAAGAATTACAAAACTATATAATGGACACAAAAAATATAAAGATGAAAGTTGTGACAACATAAAATAATGGATGAGACCTTACAGGAACCATATTAACTATATTTGTAAACATAAATTTGTATCAATACTAAATATATTATCACACAAGTGGTTAACTGTAATCCCCAGGATAACCAGTAACTAATAATTTAAAAATATACAGAAATGGAAATGAAAATATAATAAAGATAGCATACTAAAAAAGAGTCAACTAAATACAAAAGAAGTCAGTAGTACAAGAACTGAGCAAGAAAATCACAGAAGGCAAAGAGCTGACAGCAAAATAAATAAGTCATCCTTTATCAGCTTTTACTTTATTATTTTAAATCTTTTATTTGCTCATATTTGCTGGACATAATGAATACATTCATCATGGGGATTTGGTACATGTACTTTGTACATATTAATTCTACTTTCCATCCACATTCCCTTTCCCTGCCCCTCTCCTTCCAACTCTTGGTCTTTTTTTTTTTTTTAACATAAGAACTGTCTCCCTGTTTGCGGTAGTTCTTTATTGGCTTATTTAATTGATTTAAATTTTGGGTTTCTTATATAACAGGAACCATTTATTATTTAAACTTGTATGTTTATTTTATTTTGCTTAACATTATGGTCTCAAGATGCATCCCTACAATTGCATTGCATCCCTACAATTGCATCCCTACAAGATGCATTTCCCTACAATTGACTTAAATTTATTCTTTTTGTGGCAGAGTAGAACTCCATTTATAGAAAAATACCACCTTTTATCCATTCAAATGTTGGTGAATACACAGGTCACTTCCAAGATTTAGATATTATAAATTGTGCTGCTGTAAACATGGGCATGCATATAAAAATAAATTTTAATCTCCACATAAAAGGAAGAATGTTTAAGAATGGGTAAACAAAATCCAGTGCTATATTTTCTAAAAGGAACACTTGATTCCAAGACACAAATAGATGTAAAATGGAAGAATGCAGAAGATATTGCACACCAAAAGTAAACCAAAACATTTAGAGGTGAACACTATTATAAGATAAAATAGACTTTAAATCAGAGAGTGTTACATGAAATAATGTAGGATAGTTTATACTGATCATTCCATTAAGAATATATAACAATTATAAATATATTTACATCCAAAACGAGAGATCCAAATTACATGACATATAGATTAACAGAATTTAAAGGACAAGTATCTTTAAAATGATAACTGCACATTTTATTACTCTATTTTCCATAATGTATAGAATAATTTAACCAAATATCAACAAGGCAATACAGTATCTTGAACCTAACAGACATGTAAATAACATTTTGCACAACAATAGCAGAATATACATTTTTGCTCATGAGCACATGAAAATTCTCCAGGACAGACCAAATGTTAAATAAAAAGCATATTTCCAGAAATTTTAAAGAATTGAAGTATTTCAAAAGTTCTTTTACTAGAAAAATACAACAGGATTAGAATTATTAACAAGTGAAAAATGGACAATATACAACCATACAGAAATTTCACAACACACTCTTAACTAATATGCCAAGGAAGATGTTATAACACATATTTGGAAATAGTGAAAAATGAAAATGAAACACAACATACCAAAAGTCTTGGATATTGTAAAAGTAGATCATGCAAGGAAGTTTATAGTTGCAAAATATTTACATTAAAAGAGAAAAGAGAGACTGGAATACAGAAATTCAAGGAAGATAAGGAGAAAAGTGGGTTCTCTGAACCCAGGAAGGATCTAAACTGAGAACTGAAGCCCATGGAGAAAGCAAAGAGAATTATAAGCCAATTTCCCTAATGAACATAGATGCTAAAATTTTCCAGAAGATACTAGAAAACAGATTGCAACAAGCCATTAAGAAGTTTATACACCATAGGATTTGGCACGGTAATGCAGGGATCCATAATACATATGTTGATGTGTAAATAAATAAGTATAATACAAAGTTAACAGAGCCAAGGATCACCAAGGGTCAAAACTAGGATCACCTCAACAGATGCAGAAAAAGCTGTTGGCAAAGTCCAACACCCATTCATGATAAAAACTCTACAGAGTCTGGAATTGATAACCTTTATCTTAATCTGATAAAAGCCATTCATGACAAATCAATAGCCAACATCATACTAACCAGACAAAAAATGAAAGCTTTCACTCTAAAATCAGGAACAAGACAAGGATATCCACTGACACCACTCTTATTCAATATAATTCTGGAAAGATTAGCCAGAGAAATCAGACAAAAGTAAGAAATAAAAAGAATAAATATAGGAAAAATGAAAGTTGAACTATTATTTGCAGATAAGATGGTACATTCCACCAAAAGATTTATAGATTTAATAAACAAATTTATCAGTGGAATAGGATACACAGTCAACACTCAAAAATCAATAGCCTTCCTTTACATGAATAACAAACTCACTGAGAGAGAATTTAGAGACACGCTTTTCATAACATTGAAAAAAATGAAATACTTAGGAATCAGTCTAATGAAGGAAGAAAAGACCTCTAAATTGGAAATCAGAGTATCAGAGTATTCTGAACAACAACAACAAAAAACAAACAGGTGGAAGAGGATATCAGAAAATGAAAAGATATCCTCTTCCACCTTTTTTTATATATATATTATTATATATAATATATGTAATATTTTTATATATATTATTATATTATGTATAATATAATAATATACATCTGTATATTATATACAACATATATATATAGTGAAAGTGTCCATACTTCCAAAATTGTTTTACAGATTTCATACAATTCAGATCAAAATTCCAATAGCATGTCTCTCAGGACAAGAGAATACAATCCTAAAATTCACTTGGAACCAGAGGAGACCTAGAAGAGCAAAAGCAAAATCAATTTGGACAACAAAGGCAAGGCAGGCAACATCTTTCGCCATGCCCTTAACTAAAATTGAAGTGGATCAAAGATCTAAATATTAAAGAAGAATATCTGCTAGAAGATACATTCCTAGTTCTGCAAGATATGCTGTTGGAATTTTAAATTCGTGAGAACTCTTATTCTACTTACAGTCAAAGATTTTATAGCCAAAGCCCAGATCACACAGGAACTATCAAAAACAACAACTGGGATATAATCTTATTAAAAAAGTTTTCAATAGCAAGAGAAATGACCAACAGAGTGAGGAGACAACCCACAATGTGGGGGAAAAATGTTTTGCAAGTTGTTCTTCAAAAAAAAGGATTACTATCTACAATACATAAAGAACTAAAACTATTAGACCCTCAAAACTTAAAGACCCAATCCACAAACAGGAGTCTGATATGAATACACACTTCTCAGATAAAGAAGTAGAAACAACAAATAAAAATATGAGAAAATGTTCAACATCACCATCACTACTGGTTATTGAAAAAATGCAAATTAAAACAATGAGCTTACATTTCACAGGAGAAAGAATGGCTATTTTCAAGAAATCAACCAACAGCAAACACTGGCAGGGCTGTGGGGAAAAAGGAACCCTTTTCCACTGTAGGTGAGGGTGAAAACTGGTGCCAGTAAGTACTCTTTGGAAAACAATGTGGAGATTCCTTTAAAAACTAGGGTTGGAGTTCCCATTCCACCCAGTTATTCCTCTTCTCGCTATCTTAAAAGCAAAATCACACTACAGCTATATATGCACACCCATGTTTACAGGATCACAGTGGAATAGCTGAATTTAGAAAAAAGCTAAAATGAAAGGATAAAATCGTTTTTTACATGATGGAGTACTGCTCTGCCATAAGAAGGATAAGCTCAAGGCATTTCTAGGTAAATGAGATCCACTTTTAAGTGAAATAAATTGGGACCCACATATGTAAAGACCACATTTTTTATCTGGTGCAAGAAACTGAACATGAAAATAAAGACCAAAATTTATAATAGATTTTGTAAAATAGGAAGAAAATTTCAAATGGAGAAAGGAACAAGGGAGAGGGAAGGAGGAAAGGAAAGAAGGAAAAGTTAAAGAAAAAGAAAAAGAATAAACAGCAAGAAAGCTCTTGAAAAAGGGGAGGGAAAGAAGAGTAGAAGGGAAGGGAGAGGTATGGGAAAAAATATGTTATATCATGTACAGGTGCAAATTGTCTACAATGAATGCAGTCACGATCTATGTCTAAAATTTACCAGCAAAATCTGCTTGCAAGAAAAAAAAAAACAGAAGAATTATGTTAAATCAATATCTTTCTTTTATACCTTAAAGAAGTGGAAAAATCAGTAAACTAAATACAAAGCCAGTAAAAAGGATAAATTAAAGACTAGAGTAGAAATTTTAAAAGCACGATATGAAAAACAAAAGAGAAAATGAAAAAAATCTAAAAGTTAACTGAAATCTAACAATCCAGTAAACACTTAATAGACTGATTCAAAGAGTAGCGGACTAAAATTACTACATAGTCCAAGTACACATAATGAATGTAATATAATACAAACAGAGGTGTACCTATACAATGAAATAATATTATTTAGACATCAAAAAAAAAAGAAGTCTGTGACAGAATGGATAAACTTGAAAGGGTAAAAAGCCAGGTACTAAATTCATATATTATGGGACTCTGTGTATATGAATTTCTAGAAGTAATAAATCAGTACAGAATGAAGCATGTTGGCAACTGCATCTGTGGAGGGGTGAGTGGGGAGTAGCTGATCAGTGGGTGCAGAATTTGACATCTACAGTTTCTTTTGCCGTGATTTCTAGTTTCATTGTATCGTGATCTGACGGTATGTTTGAGATCATTTTGATTCCTTTGGATTTTCTTACGCAAGCTTTACAGACTGGCTTATGGTCTCTTTAGGAGAACTTCTCATGTGAAGTATTCTATAGTGGAAGGAAACTGAAGCTTTCTACTATGTTCAGTTGTTCAGTTTGTTAGTTTTTGTCCGGTGGATGCATTTGCGATAGTGGGGTAGTAAGTTCCCCATTACATTTGTGGTGGTGTACATCTGATTTTTTATGGCCTATAGTGTTTAAGAGACTGCCCCTCACCTGGTCACTATGGCAGAGTTACACTGGAAATCCGCAAGTGAAGTGGTTTTTAGTCATTCTGAGTTTTAACCTTCAATCATCAGTACCTTCTCCAAATGGCACCCTACTGGACAGTCTCTGGGAGGAGGACAGGTGCTGCACTGCAGGAGTTTCCCTCTTTAACTGTCGCCTGCTGTGCTAAAGGAGTTGCTTGTGAGTAAAACCCCTCACTGATACTGCAGTTTGCAACAGCTGTGGGGATTTTTGTGACTACTGTTGCTGGCCAGGACTTTTCTTTCTTCCTGGAGCTCCCAGTGCTGAGGGCTACACATTTTCCTGCCAGATCTTTCCTGATTCCTGGAGGTCTGCTTTTTTTTTTTTTACTTTTTTGCCAAGTTGTTTATTTTCCAAGTGTCGTCTATATTTCAGGTTTGGGAGAGGCTCAATTTTGCTACTGATTGCTATTTCATCACTTTGGTTCTCCTGAAAATCTGAAATGAGTGTTTATCATGCAATTTCCTTTCTAAGAAGTATATGTTAAGTTTGCCAAGAAATGTAGGTTAAGTTCTGGGAAACACAGGTTACCTAGGATAAGAACAAATGATACTGTTCCATTTATTCCTGTTTAAAAGAAATCGATAGTTTATTTAGAAATAATAGAATTTGACAAAGAGATGTTTTTTGGAAAGCAAAACAAAAAAAGAGGATAGAAACAGTACAGAATTTCAAAAAAAACACAGCAGGAAATAACACTAGTTAATATATATTGTCATCTTAAAAGTAGTTGCTCAGGTTACAAGATCTACGAATGAAAAAAATTTTAACAGAGTAAAATCTATATAAATTTTTGTACAAAGTAGGAAGCACGGATTTGAACATAACAGTGTTTTAACAGTAAACAACTTCTTTTGCTTTAAATTTTAAATGCTAGTTTAACCATGTTAAATGTTCAAGAGTAATCAAACAAGTGAACACGAACTATGACACTGATGTTTATTTATTTATTTATTTATTTATGGGCAAGGCCTCAAACATGTTGAGCAAACACTGTATGTCGGGTACATCCTCAACCTTTTTTTGTATTTTAGACAAGATTTTTGCTAAGTTGCTCAGACTGGACTTAAAC
>PVJX010051119.1:0-10408 GCA_004027295.1 Dolichotis patagonum | reverse complement strand
CGATGTGATCATTCTTTATAGCTGAGTAGTACTCCATTGTATAAAAATGCCACAACTTTTTTATCCATTCCTCAGTTGATGGGCACTTAGGTTGTTTCCAAGATCTGGCTATTACAAATTGTGCTGCTATAAACATGGGTGCACATAAATCACTGTGGTATGATGTTTTCAGTTCTTCTGGAAATATGCCTAGAAGTGGCATAGCTGGGTCAAATGGGACTTCCATACCCAGCTTTTTGAGGAATCTCCAGACTGACCTCCACAGTCATTGCACCAGTCTACACTCCCACCAACAGTGCAGAAGAGTTCCTTTTTCCCCACAGCCTCTCCAACACTTGTTGTTGGTAGTGTTTTCTATCTTGGCCATTCTTTCTGGAGTGAGATGGAGTCTCAGTGTGGTTTTAATTTGCATTTCTCTCATGACTAATGATGATGAACATTTTTTTTTCATGTATTTATTTGCCATTCGTATTTCTTCATCTGAGAACTGTGTATTCATCTCAGATGCCCATTTTTGGATTGGGTCTTTGAATTTCGAGGGTCTGATTTTTTTTAATTCTGCCAAAGAAGTTTTTTAGATAGAGGGGCTCTCATTTGATCATTGATAACTCTCAAA
Source organism: Dolichotis patagonum (assembly GCA_004027295.1). Taxonomy (NCBI): domain Eukaryota; kingdom Metazoa; phylum Chordata; class Mammalia; order Rodentia; family Caviidae; genus Dolichotis; species Dolichotis patagonum. The sequence goes on along the minus strand of PVJX010051119.1, from coordinate 9,792 downwards.
CAAGGGAACCTGCTGTCATAAATGCTAACTTACTGGTCTACAAAGAATGGCAGAGACAAGCTCAGTGCGAAGTCCCAAATCTTGAACAAATACTTATATTACCCTGCTTGTCATTTTAAAATGAAAAAGAAAAATTCTCCTCCTCAAACGCAGAATAACCAAAACAGCTTTTCACTCAGTTGTACTCTATAACCTCTTCACAATATCTATCTACTGGCTATGTTAAAATTCCTTTGATTTGAAGTGCTAATCTAAATCAAAACTGGCTACCAAGTCCTGTGAGCTTTTGCACAAAACATTAAAGCTAAATTTTTGTTTCTTCACTTATCAAATGACAATCAAAATTGATGAAGGTTGAATTAAATAACCTACAAAAACACTTTTAAAGCACAGATTTTCACTAATAATTTATAATGTGTGCTTATTATTATTCTTTATCAGGAAACATCAGTGATTTCCTACTGTTTATGTAATAATATTTGCATTTTTATGCAAGACATTCAGAGTCCTATATAATACCCACTTTCAGTCTTTGTTGCTAACATTTATGGCATAATTTTCCCATGCCAGAGACATATTAGACATTTGCTACCTCGTGTAAATCTCATGTTAAGCCTGTGATAAAGGCATAATTACCATCCCACTGTTATAGCTGTTTGCTAATACTTGGAAAGCTGAAGAAATTTGCTCAAACTCACAAGGAGAGTAAAAAGGGCAGAGCCTTGGGTCGATTCCTGGCTGACTGATTCCACAATAAACTTCACTATCTTAACGTACTTCTTCCAAATGCAACTTTTCTTTTTAATCAGCCATCACCCTACCACGTTCATTTGCCAATTGCCGTCCTCAAGCACCTTGACCAGTTCCACGACAAAAGCTTTACCTCACTGGGAAGCTCGCTGTGTTGAAAGTCACATGGAGGCTGGAGGATGTCAGCTGAGTGCCTGCACTGAGGGGGTGTGATCGCAAATGAAGACTCTGCAAACGTAACCACCAGTTCTGCCCAAGCCAGCAGCACGGCAGTTATTCTACCTGTTTCCTCCTCCTCAAAAGAGAGTAACACTGAACCCTACTCAGCGCACTGCTGTGAGAAATAACTGAGTAAACATATGTGCAGCTTTTAGCGTGTTGACTGCCCCTATGCGTAGAAAATGCTATGCCCAGGTAGGAGGCTTTGTCATCTCTGTGATTCCGCCCCATCGGCACATCCTGGCAGTTCTGTGTGTCACTGAACTTCAAGCCACCTAGGCGTCTGTGCCTCTGCCTCCTTCACCCAGTTGAACTAGTCTGTTCAGATCTCACCCCAGATATGCTGCGTTAATGGATCTATTTTCATGTGCCTACCATGGCCCTCTTCCTTTGCTGCTTCTTGGTGCAAACTCGCTCATCACGCTCACAGTCCACGCTAGTATCTCCTTTGAGCACTCACTATACCTGCAGTTAAATAACAAGTTGGGGATTAATAAGTGTCAAAATGTCTTACTTTTCAGAGGCTAAAATAGCTTTGTTACATTTTATACAGCAAATAGAAAATGCTTAAGAGCAATTCACTGAATTAATGAATTAATTAATTAATTTAATGCTTCTTTGTTTTTACTTTTTAATTTGTAGTTTCACGGTTTGAAAATCAGTTTCCTTTTTCATTTTTCCTGTGAATTGTTCTGTTTGTATCATGAATTTCCAAACTTCCTGGCCAACAATAATTGACTAAAAATATTTATAGGAACTTCTTATAGTTATATTTGTGCCAATGACAACTAAATTACCAGTTTCTTCCTCTTTAAGTATTAGATTTCTGAAATACAAGTAAATTAACTCCACTAAGAAAGCAATAAATAGCATCTTTTCATGTTTTGCATACTGCTTTTAAACTGCATTTTGAGTGTATTCCTTGAAATTTGCATAATCACTCGTGAATTTGCTTTCATTTGAATAGCACAGTAATGACAACTTAAAATATATTGTTTGTTGTTTACTCAAAATGAATTTCAATTATCAAAGTGGGTTTTACGTATGCACCTGTTTTCATATTTGCGATGGACTCAATTAGTAATATGATGGTTTATACTGGTGCTGTGTTGGAACAGGGACTTGAAACACACCCTGTTACACTGAATATACTCTGCAATGTACAGGAGCAATGCTAGTTTATCCCCCTAAATTATCAAGGATGGATTTCTAAAACTTGGAATCTCAAGCATATGTCACACTAGATTTATCAATATTTATGCTGTATAGAGCTTAATACATCAAGACTTTATAACATTGTGAAAATAAAATTGTCTGAGTGGCATTTCTAGCCAACAGTGAACTCTAAACCCTGGAGAAATGTCCTTATTTCTTTGAGCTGAAATCACAGAGAATTTGTGCATTAATTTTGCCCCATCATATAAAAAGTTTTAAAATAGTATTTTATAGTAAACATACTTGATTCTATTTATAATCTAATTCTACCACCTTAATGATGTCTATGCACAAGTGATTTCCATATTTTATATATTACAAAATTATGAACCTAGAAAACCAGTTCTATCTCTACTCCATATAAGATGGATAAATGCTTTATAAAACCATAAAAATCCTTCTAGTCTGTAAAGTAGGTTTCGTAGTAGCTCATGCCTCATACATATGATTGCTGTGAGTATTTGGAAACATAATGCATTAAAGAATTTAGTGCACATTGTAGCATATAGAAAATGTTCAATAAATATTAATCATCATCATTTTTATTGCTAATTTAATTATTTTGTTCATATGTCATTCAGATGAGCACTTGTTATATATTGTTTTCTCATGTATTAGTTTATTCCTTTGTATACAACAAGAGCATTCTCTGGGCACAGTGTCACACACCTGTCATCTCAGCACTCGGGAGGCTGAGGCAGGAGAATCACTATGAATTTGAGACCAGCCTGGGTTCCATAGTGAGTTCAAGGCCAGACTGAGCTACCTAATGAGACTTTGTCTCAAAACAAAACAAAATAAAACAAATATTGACAATTAATTAATATTTTTTATACCCTTTGTATTATTACTTTATGGGCAGTACATGATCTATTGATTGAAATCTGATGTGTTTTGTCTTTATGCATATTATAACAGAGGCACTTACTTTCCAGAAATAGTAACTGAGTACTCTTTCTATGCAATACTGAGTTAGAAACAAGAGAAACAAATATCAATAATGTGATAAGACTGATAGCTTTTCCATTAAAATTTATCAAAAAATCTTGTATTTTTTAAACCAACAACTGCAGCCAAATTTTAGAGGGATAGAAAAAGAAAATTAGCTCTGTTTAATATTATACTTAAATGCCAAAAGAGACACCCTCAAGTTAATTAGTAATCTCACATAGTCGCAGTTTGATAACTACAGAAGTAATTAGGAAAATAAAACATCAATAAGGTGTATGTATCAAAACGTGTTTCCTTTAACAATAACATCCACTGTTGGTTATGTTTTTTAATTTTAGAGCTACATTTTAAAAATTGCTGAGCCCAAGTTTTAAGCTATAAATAACAATTATTTTTGTATGTTTATGCTGCATTCAATAACTGATTTAGATGATTTGCCACAGTCAAGTTTATGGTGCTGCTGATGTCTTAAAATTTGGCACATGTCATATGTGTTTATCTTTTTAGTGGACACTGATGAGTGGAGAAGGGGAGTAATTTATCAACTTTGTAAGTAAAAGAGCAGCTTCTTTGGTCCTTTCCTCAGCAGACTCCCAAAGAGACCCCCTTAATTTTAAAAAAAAATAATTGCACTAAAAGTAAAAAGCTGCAGGGGGCACATCTAGCCCGTAACAACAAGGATGAGACTGGTAGGTAGTCTGTGGTCAATGGAAAAGGACCTTGAATAGTACATGAAGGAGAAGGAAAATCATACAGATTTAAGCAGGACAGAATTAGAACCCAATCTACATTCAAAAATCACTTTGGGGCCTTAGAAAATGGACTAGGGCAGATAGAGAGCAGAGGTGTGAAGAGCGATTCGAAAGTCAGAACAGGAGCTTAAAAAGCTACAGTCAGGGGAGAGAAGTTTTAATGAGATAGGAAAGTAAAGAACTAGAGATAACTGTCAGCAGTTACCTTCGCCTGGTGAGGAAAAGTGAGGAGCAAATCCTTTTGGAATCATTTGTATTTCTATCATATCGATTGCTTTCATTTATTTATGTTCTTTCCATTAATAAAGTCTAGGCATTAAAAACACCCCCCACACACACACACAGACACAGATAAAACCTTAATAGACATTAGGCAACCTCAACCAACAAGCAGAGAAATTAATTTTGGAAAATTAGCACACTGCTGAATAAAAACTATACCTGGCTTGAGAGGTGTTGGGAGTGGGGACAGGAAAAAAGTAATATACACATATATGCACATGAGACACTATCGTATTGGTTTATTTCTATTTTCTATAAAGTAATGATCATTATTATTATAAATACTTCCACATACAATGAAGTTGTAAAGGTGTACAGCATTGATAGATCAACTCATTGGCCTATGACAAACTTTATTGATTTGGTGAGAACATATCTGATCTCAAGCGCTGAAGAAAAAGACCAGGAAAAACTTCCAACTTGTTTTTTTGAAAGTGTGAAAAAGTTGCAGAGAGAATAGAGAGAAGCCTGTTATTATGCTACTTTTTAAAAGAGCCAAATCTTGGAAAAGTATAGTACTTAAAAAAGAGAATTGGCACATAAATATTATTCAATCTACAGTGAGATAATTGGTCATAAAATAACTTTTCACTTTAGTTAAATAGAATCCGAATGCCTCAATTTAATTGATCATTTTTAATTTGCCCCACAAATCATAAAAATTATAAAACTGTCATATGATACCTATGAAAATTGCACTTGCAGAGAACACATTTAAACTCATCAGTGTAGAAGTCAATCTTCTCATGTCCTTCTTTTGCAAAATGTCACAATGACATGTGCAGTGAACTTCACTGGTGTGGATCCACTACGCACCAGGACCTCAAGTGTGATGGGCAGTAGCATACACACTACCATTGCGAGGCTGAGAGTTCAGCCTGACCTAAACACAGTGAATAAAAATTGAGTAAGAAAAATGTGAAATCAGAGAGTCATAAAAGATAACATTTCCTAACAGTACTGTGAGTCTTCAGGTATATACAGTGTAATGAAAATTGTATTAAACTGCTTTGAGAAAGGGTCCCAAAATTTCTGTCCAGGTTCTGCTGGTGACTTAAAATATCACCTTTATGTGCCTTGAAATTCAGTTTATTCACCTATCTGAAGAGTAGAAACATTCTGGGAATCTTTGTGTAATAAGGTACATTTGGGTAGCTATTAGAGGTTGAGGGTTTTGAAATTATATAAGAGATACAAAATCCAAAAAGAAAACATATTTTTTCTGCTAGCCTAGCTCAGTAATCAAACTATTCATTCCACAGCTAAATATCTAGATTATCTTTCTAAAGCTATCTAAAGTTCATTACATAAAGACACTTTCTCATTTTCCAGATAAAATTCATTTTTATCAACTACCACACAGTATGAATTTCTATATTCCATGCAATCTTAACACCAGAGTGATGTTAGTTCCAACTAGTCATAGAGTGGGGAAGGCAAAATGATTAGTGGTAGATGAGAGAAGGGTTTTGCTGTGGAATTTATTATCTTAAATGCCAGTGGTTTAGTTTCCAGATAGCTTGAATATGATGTGATTTATCACCTTCAGTACCATGAGGAATACAGAAATTTCAGTAAATGCAGGGAGATAAGGTAGAAAACAGTAAGTAAAAACATTCTTGAGGCAGAGCCTCTTCCAAAAACCTTGAGGAACTGCAAGTGCTAAGGAAATAAGTACAGTGGGCAGATAAGTTACCATAAGAAATAATAATGGGTGTTTGGAGTTGTTCTTGATTTTATTTATGATATTTTATCTGTTTCAAACCAAAAAGCAACAGGACTGATCTTCACTCGTAGTTTCAAGGGTTCTAAGTTCAAGTAACAGTTTCTTAATGTGTGGAAAGAAAGATAAAAATATTTCAACTATAGATACATAGGCATTGCAATTGCTGTCATGAACATTTTACTAGCTAAAATAGATTTAGAGGATAGAAGACTAAAATATAAGTTCTGGGTTTTTTTACACAATAGACCAAATATAATTGATCTAGTGCTGATCTGGTAACTTTATTGCCTCAGTAGCCAAGAACATTTATCTATGCTCGCTAAATCTCCCTCCTGTATATCTAACAGTCTTAGGTAAGTTCCCTCCAGCTCCTGCTAAGTCATTCATATTGAGTCAGCTAGAGCTAGAAGGATGAGGGAGGGGAAAGGAAGAAACATGTTCTTTTTTAGAAAGGAATGACACAATTTACCCTAATCCTAATTCATTACCCATTAACCAAGGCACTGGCACAGTCATGCAGGAAGATAGAAATGGTCTTTCTTGTTCAGCCATGGGCTTCACTGAAGTTTATTAAGGAGAAGAGACACAAGTGGCTACGCACAGCCAGATTTGGCCACACTCCCCTACTTACCGCTGCCCTACAAATACAAGTCTCTTCTTTCCATATGTAAAACCACAGTCCAAAGAGCCATACGAAGAGCAGAAGGATACAACTATAGGCTGTCCAGAAATGAACTTGAAATTTAACACAGGTTTGGAATTGTCCCCCTGGTAGAGGGAGTGAATAACCCGAGGGAGAGAAACCCAAAACTGATGTGCAGGTCTCTCGATGTGCTTTGTCATAGTCAGAATATTAAAACACAAGGAAATCTTCCTTCTCCTCTAAACTAATATGCAGTGTTCTAATATGCAAAACCTTCTTTTGGAAGGAAGCTTGAAAAATCAAACAGTCATTGACTGAAATCTCACTGGGCAAGAGTGGTGAAAATCTTAGTTTTGTTACTGAATTAAGTTCTTTGATTAATCCATATCATATCTTACTCTAAAGCCCTCTGGAAATGGTCACTGTGGTTTTGTCCTTTATAGATTTTTCTTTTCCTTACTCCATCAAACATGGAAACTTAGACTGTCTTTAGATGCTGGAGAGTGTCTGTAGTCCACATCATGATGGTCTGTATCTTGATGAGCTTCATCACCTACAGATGAGCAACCAGAGTTTTGCTTTAAGGTCAGAGAAATTCAAGGGTTTATAAGGTGCTGATGCTTCTTTGAAAATGCAATTCCTTAAAATACTAGTAGGTTTCTAGTCAGTTCCTTCTTCAAATGGTCATAAGCAAAACTCCTCTCACATAAGTTTTTAAAAAACTAGTTACATTGGTCTTTAAATGGACTATTTTATTCTACCTTTAGTGGATTAAAAGGTCAACATCTAATTTTTGTCCCTGTGCTTGCTTTCATTCTCCAGTTGTAAAATATGTGTGGTCACACTTACTCATTCTAACCAGCCTAAGATCCTATCACCAGCAGGACTTAAAAATCATGATTAAGAAAGTTACACAAAACAATGCTCTAAGGTTTTACAATCAATTCTCAGATCTGCATTCCAAGATACATTAGACTATTGTAATAGTACAGTGAAATATATGCCTAGGTAATAAAAGTTTGGAATGATATAGCTTGCAGTAACATTTTCCTTGTTGGCTTCCCAAAAGCACTGCATATATATATATATATATATATATATATATATATATATATATATTCTGTATTACATGAATTTGTGAATAATATTAATAAGAGAAATTAAATAACAGAATCATTTGGTTTTTTTCCATAATTGTAAAGACACAAACCATCACCCCAAAGTACAAGAGTTTAAATAATAAAACTGAGATGTGTTAAACAGAAAATAATAAACATATAGAGAGAATCAACAAAGTCAAAAATTGTTTTAGTTTTCATTTTTTGGAGACAGGGTCTTTCTGTGTAGGTCAGGATGGCTCTGAAATCACTATGTAGCCTAAACTGTTCTTAAACTCATGGCAATTCTCCCACCTCAGCCTCCTGAGTGCTGAGATTACGGAATTTACAACCATGCCTGGCACATTTATAAATAATTCATAAAATTGGTATACCTCTAGAAAAATTATATAAGGAAAGCATAAAAGAGAGATGATCACATATCAAGGTATAACATTTAGATCTAACAGCTGATTCAGAGAGGTAATAAGATTATGCTGCAAAAATGCCACCTAAATACTTTTCACACTCATATACTATGGGAGGTGAGGTCCTAAGGTCTGGCTGGCCGCCATGGCAAAAGAGAGAGTCTGAGCACACTCAGACTCCCCGTTCCTCAGCACACCAAGTAGAGCATCCCTGCCAGGGCCGCCCCACTTGGAGCCCGCCTCACAGTGCATCCCCAACTTCCCTAAGCCTACTTCTGCCCTTCCTGAAGCTCAGTCCTGCCCTTCCTCTGAGCTCACTTCCGCCCTCCCTCTTCAGTCTATATATCTTCCTGTACTTCCCTAATAAAATTGGATCTGCACCATCAGCCTGACCTTAGGAGTCATCTCTCCATCGCCCCTTGCCAGTCCCCTGCAGCCCCCAAAAGCCTGCAAGTGGCTCCCAACGTGGGGTAATTGTGCCTCCTCGGACTTGGTAAGTGGCCCCCACCCACATCATGGGCCCCAGCCCACATCATGGGCCCCACACTTCGCAAGGAGCAGCACCCACAGGCACGGGTTCTTGCTGCCCTCTTGCAGGCTAGGCAATGCAAAATTGCCTATTCCACTCTTTCCCAGTATTGGGAAATTCTTTACCCCCTTAATTTCTGGTTTCACACTGCCTACCTATGGGACCCTCAGACTTGGACTTGGCTCCTAACACGAGTCCAAACGGCTGAGCTACATGAGAGGAATGTCAAAATTTCCCCTGGGGCTCCAACATGCTTTACTTACCATCCAAGCATGTTTGATGGCTTGGACAACATCACTGGGGTCCATGCAGAGGCCTTCCTGCTGTTAGTGGATCCCACCACTTGCACAGCTACGGCACCTGCAGGGGGTTCATCCCTTACTGGCAACTTAGAGACCAATTTTTCACTGAGTCAGCAGGATCGGGTAAACTCCATGGCAGAATGGGCCTCCATTCCACCAAAAATCTACCCTTCTCTGGAGCCCTTAAAGGCTCCAAAGAAGGCGCTGAGAGAAGGATCTCCACCCCAGCCAAGTTCACCACGCGCTGACAGGTGGGAACTTCTGCCCTGTCAGACGATGAAAGCAGAACTTGACAGGGAGGACCCGCCTGCCTACTCGGCAGCGGCACCTACTGGTGATGATGGGTCATTACACCTTAAAGATCCATGGAAATCCTACTGTCAGACAAATATAAATAGAAAATCTCAGTCTACCACTACAGAATGGCATGATTATTATGAGGGCTTGTGCCTTACTCAAGATAATCAGGCAAAACATTGGGAATAGGAAAAAGAGGTAAATGATGTGTTTCCTGTTAATTTGCATCCTGCTCTCCCTCTGCAGTTATCCTCACAAACATACCACCTTAAAGCACCTCTGGGAGGCAGTCAAGGAGGATGGCATCCAAGGACCTTTTGCCCAACAACTCCTTGAACTAGTCAGTATGGAACTTAATTGTCCCACTGACTGGGAAAAGCTAGCAAGAGCCATTTTTAGTAGTGGCCAATACCTAGACTGTCTGGCTATCTATAAGGATGAATGTGAACAACAATGTGCCCCAAATGCAAATGTGGTTATTGCTGGGAGACAGACTGCTGCTCTAAGACTGATAGAGAAGACAGCCCTTTAAATTCCAAACAGGGCAACCCTCAGCCCAGCAACAGAAAGGGGACCCAATAAACAACAAACAAAACTCACA
>PVJX010051118.1:0-10413 GCA_004027295.1 Dolichotis patagonum | reverse complement strand
GCCCCGGCTGGGAGGCAGGTGCAGGCTTTGTCCATCTCCAGGGGCGCGCTCTACCCTTAAAGGGTCTCACTGAGTGTCACCTGGTCCCTCTTGAGGGTGGCCGTCCCAGGACTCAGGCGTGCTTCTCTTGAGCGTGGCACGTTTTGTCATAGATCCGAAGCTTTTGAGTGGTGAGATGGAGGAGGTGTTCGAGGGTACCCAGCAGCCTAGAGCCAGGTGGGGCTGGGGGACGATGGGACCAAGACCCCACTGACCTCCTTCTGGCTGGCTTCCAGGAAGGCTCCTTTCCCTTCCCTCTGCTCCTTCTGGTGAGCTCCCCTCTCCTCCCTTTCTTTTTCCCCCTCTTCTCTCCTCCCACCTCCTCCCTCACCTTGCTTTGCCTCTTCCTTCTCCACACTGATACCCAAACCTTCCAGCCCCACCCTCACACCAGTTCTCTGTCCCTGGCCTTAGCCAGGCCTGTGCCTCTCCCCTGCACCTGCCCTGCCACCTCCCCACCCCTGTCACTTGCCTGGCGGCTGTCTCCTTGCCTCCTGTGAAAACATTATGTGCTTTAGGCTGAAGTCTTGCATGTCTGGAAGGACATTCACCCGATGTGTATGCAATTTAAATAATGATAAAGCGCCTTGCATTTAACAAACAGAAGAATAAGCAACAGTCTTTAAACTTGGTGGGACTGACTCCAAAAGCACCTCCTGCCTGCCCTGCTATTCAGGGTCTCTTTTATCCTAAGGGTTCACCTTAGTGTCGCTCTTGCTTTTCTTTATAGTTTACCTGCTTTAATCTTTATGGAAGAGTGGAGGTGTTCTTCGATCTATTCTTCCCACATACTACTCCATTTTAAATCAGCATTAGGTGTTTTGCAGCTGAAGGTCTGTTGAAGGTACGGGGATGCACCAGCCTTTTGATGGCTATGTGCATGAATTCCAGCTATTCGGCCAGAAAAAACAGTGCTTCTGTGAACATTCTTCAACTTGTCTGTTGATGCAGACAATGTGCTAAGAAAGAAACCGCTGGGGCATGTGCTCAGATCATCTGCATTTTTGCTAAATATCCATCACTTTCCACTTTGCAACAAGGCTTAACCCACTGTACTGTCCTACCAATAACATGCATGAGTTCTTATTGCTCCACATCTTCACCAGCACCTTGTACTGTTAGACTTTTTATTCTTGCTAGTGTGATACAATGAAACAGTGCTTCATTTGTAGTGAAGCCTCATTTCCCTGATGACTAATTAAGCATCTTATGTATACCTGTTGACCAGTGTCACACTTCCTCAGGTAAGAGACATTTCCATAAAGTGCTCTTTAAATTTCGGTTGTTGATATTTTTCTTATGACTCTGTAAAAGTATCTGTGTATTTTAGATATTCATCTTGCTGTGTCACGGTGTTGTAAATAGCTTCGTTCAGTTTTTCAGGATCGGGAAGCAACACCCTTTTTCCCAAGGGAAGACGGGATCGTCCCCAGCCCTGACTGACCACACTGGCCCTCTTCCCAGGGTGTGCGACCTCACCGCCCGCGTGTCCGTGCAAGGCTGGGGCTGTGTCTCTGGTCCATGGCTGGTTCATCAGCCCCAGCACTAACGCTCTTCTGACTCAGCTACTGTGCTTTGAGACTGACTGAAATACAGCCAGGCTGGTGTCCTCACTTTGCTGTTTCTTGACTACTCTTGACCTTTTCCTCTTCTGGGTACGTTTTAGAATTACCTTGTTAGCTCCTTGAAGTAGACTGGACTGGATCTCATTATTTCAACTCTTTTGGGGGTGTAATTGCTATCTTGCAGATGATGACTATTTCTCTCGAAGCACGTGATGGATCCCTATCTAAGAGATGGACAGAGGGGAGAGGAAGGAGACGTAGAGGGGATTAGGATGTGTTATGTACATGCACCAACACCCCGTGGTGAGGAAAGCCACCATTATGTACTGCCCACGGGTACTAATAAAAATGAAAGCTAGAAAAACAGTAACAGTGCAAATAAATACAATTCTGAGATATAAAATAATAATAACAGTAATATTTTGATATGCAGAGCTTGCTAATCTTTTGCTAAGGTAATTCTATTATGGCTCTTGAAAAACGAAAGTTTTAACCTTGAAATGATCGTGAAGTCAGGTGCAGTCATGTGCGACAACAGAGAGAACTCACTACCCTCTACCCTGCTTTCTGCAGGGGTGATGTCTTGCCGGGTTATGGTACCCTGTCCCCGCCAGGGTACAGACACTGACCGTGTGGACGCAGCCATCACCAGAGGCCCCTCCACCTGCTCTTTACACCCAGCCCTGCTCCATTCTACCCCACCCACCCTTCAGTGCCTGGCAACCACCATGATTTTGTGAGTACGAGAAAGTAACACAAGCAGAACCTTGCAGTCCATAACCTTGGGGGGCAGCATAGGTCACCGCAGGCTCATCAGGTGACTGCTGTTACTCCTTTTTGTTGCTGGGTAGGATTCTGTTTCATGGATGCACCAGTTTGTCTGACCATACACCTCTTATGGGACATCTGTATTGTTTCTTAAGTGGGTTTGTAAACAATATAGGAATCTAAGCAGCCAAATTGCTAAATTTGGAATTTAACTAGCTGAGCTCATCGACCACTTGTGTGGGCCCATTTCAGAGCCTCACCGAGTGGCCCTGAACTGGAAAATTACAAAGCTTTAAAACAGAGAACCACAAAAAGACACCCTGTTGGAAATAATTTAGCTAGAATCTTACATTAAGTTTTGGTTGACACTTGTATCTTGCTTCTTTTGTTGAGCAGGTTGATTTTTCTCCTGTGGGTACAGCTCATTCTGCTTTTCTCATGGTATTTGCACCCTGAGTAATTTTCCATTCTCCTGAGTCAAATACAGGACACTAGTTAAATGTAGGACTCAAGATGGTGTCAGTTATGCCAAGTTTCCACACTTGGTTGGTATGAATAAAGGTGCTCTGAATATTCATGTATAGTTTTTTTGTAGGAACAGGTCCTCATTTTTCTGGGATAAATGCCCAGGAATTCAGTTGCTGGGTTACAGGGTAGTTGCATCTTTCAGGGGTTTTGTTTTGTTTGTTTTCTGGGGTTTTGTTTGTTTATTTGTCTTTGTTTTTGTGGTCATGGGGGTTGAACCAAAGGTCTTGCATGTGCTCAGAATGGGCTTTTTTTTACTACATTCCCAGGCTTTTATTTCTTATCTTTATTTTGAGACAGGCTTTTGCCAGGTTGCCCGGGCTGATCTCAAATTTTCCATCCTCCTGCCTCAGCCCCTCAAGCAGCTGGGATTATAGGCCCAGGCTATTATACCTGGGTACATCTGTCAATTTTTGAAGAAACTGCTGGACTGCTTTCCAAAATACCAGCCCCACTTTGCATTCCCATAAGGAAAACTCTACTGTTTTGTACACACCCTTGCCTGAAGCTGGTGTCGCAATGGTCGATTCTGTACATCAGCAGGACCAGCTGTGGATGTGGGCAAATAAGCCTTATTTCTGGCCTCGTCTCTGAGGGTGCTTCCCAGTGGGATTGGGTGTGAGTGGGTGGTCTGGCCAAGGAGCCAGGCCTCCACATTCAGGTGGGTCCTGCTGAGTGCCTGGGCAGCACAGAAGGGCAGAGAAGGGGTTTTCCCTCTTTGCTTCTCTGCCTCACTCCTTGAGCCGGGACATCAACCTCTTGGACCTGGAGTCCATGGACTTGGACTGAACTGCCCCTTCCCTGCACCCCCGGAGGGTGGGTGGCAAATCAAATGTTTTCCTAGCCTCCGTTTCATGTGAGCCAGCTCCTCTCCCTGACTCAGGTCATCCTCTGCTCTATTTCCCTGGAGAACCCAGCCAGTGCGGGCACTGTCCTGTTTAGAGGCGCAGTATTATCCCATTGGGCTGCATTTCACATTCCCCAACAGTGCACCTTGTTCACTGCCATCTGGGTGTGTATCCTCGTTGGTGCTCACGTCCTTTGCCATTTGCTAATTGTATTGTTGGTTTACTCTTGAGTTGCCAGAGTGGTTTGTGTGTCAGAAACTACTTTTCTATCAGATGCATGGTTTGCAAACACACACTTCTGGTCTGTAGCTTATATTTTCAACTTCTGAACCAGTCTACCAATAGGGTAAACACTTTAGTCTTGAGGCAGTCCAGTTCACCATGTTTTCTTCTATGATTGTATCTTTGTGGGGTCAAATCTAAGAACTCCTTGCCTAGCCCTATATTCTAAAGACTTTCTCTGTGTTTTCCTCCTAACAGATTTATATTTTAGTGTTTAACTTTAAGCTAATCTTTATACAAGGTGTAAAATTCAGTAGAGAATTATGCCAGGCCTGCTGCCACACTCTGGAAGCCTAAAACAGGAGAATCTAAGCAAAATAAAAGAGCTGAGAATGGAGTTCAAAGCAAAGACCCTGGCTTCCATCCCAGTATCAAAAACAAAGACAAAAACCAGATTCCTTAGAGGGCGTCCACTTGTTCTAGCACCATTCGTTAAAGGAATCTTTCCTCTCCTGAATTGCTCTTCTATCTTTGTCAAAACCAGCTGCTCATTGCGTTGCTCTGTTTCTAGGTTCTCTATTTTGTTCCTTTGGTCTAAGCATCTGTCACTCTGCCACGTACCCCACCATCTCGATTACTATAGTGACTTAAGTCTTAAAACCCGGTAGACAGACACTGTCTACTTTTTCTTATTTTTTCAAAATTATTTAACCTATTTGTTTCTTTCCCATAGACATCTTAGAATACATGTGTGTATAATTATATTAATTAATTAATTATTAATTTTATGTGTCAAATTTGGGAGAGATCATATCTTTACTATGTTGATTCCTCTAACCTATGAACGCAGTGTGTGTGACCAATCGTGTAGACCTTCTATTTCCATCAATGTTATATAGTTTTCAGTACATAAGTTCAATAAATTTAACTTTGCTATATGTATACCTATGTGTTTCTTCCTCCTTCCTTCCTTTCCTTTTTCCTCTGTGATTGTAAATTGTATTCATCTTCATCTGTTCCCATTGCTGTAACAAAATACCACGAACCAGGTAATTTGTTAGTCACAGGAGTGTGCTCCTGATGGTTCTGGAGGCCAGGCACTCCAGGCCAAAGTGTCCCTGAAAGACTTGCTGACTGGCAAGGGCCCATTCTATGCTTCCAACACGACCTCTCGCTGCTCCTCCTCAGAGGGACTAACGCTGTGTTCTCTGATGCAGACGGGTGCGAAGGGTGGAAGACATGAACACTGTGTGAAGTTTCTCTTATAAAAGTGTTCGTCTCATGCATGACTTATTATTCATCACCTCTTAATTCTGTCCCCTGGGGTCTAAGTTCCGGGAGATAAATTTTGGAGGGGCGCCTATATTCAGATCATTGATTTTGTGCCTTTATCCTGTACCCTGTGACTTAGAGCTTATTAGCCCTTGGATTTTTTTGGTAGAATTTTTGGAATTTTCTGTGTAGACAATTGTGTTACCTGCGAATGGGGTCTCTTTATTTGTTTCTTTCAAATCTCGTTGCTCTTTATTTCCTTGCTTTGCTTTATTGCACTGGCTGGAACTTCCAACACCATGGTAAGTAAAAGTGAGGAGCGCAGACATCCAGGGTTTCACTCGTTCCCCTGGAGGACCAGGGAGGCAGGAAGGACCGCAATGAGCATGGAGGGGGCTGAGCTGTGAGCAGGCTCAGGACCCTCACGGATGCCGAGGGCTGCAATCTTGGGCCAGAGGTGTCAGCTAGAAGGCGTCTCAGACCCAGCGAGTGTGCAGCTCCCTGTCCTGCGGTCTGGCCTCACCCAGATCTCTCAGGATCCAGCTTGGGAGGGAAAGGAGGACTGGAGAGAAGACAAGCTGGCTGTACACTTGGCTTTGGTTTTACAAGCTCAAAGCAACCCGTGAACGGTGTCTACATCAAGTCATGTGTCCCTGGCCAAGTCTTTCCTTCTCCAGGATCTGACCCTTCACCTTTCAGAAAAGGGGTGGATGTGGCCCCGCCAATGTGGAGTTCATGTCTGATGTTCACCATGTCCTAGTGGTAAACAGAACTTTTTAATAACAACATCTCTGAAGAAACAAAGCATCCTTCACTGCACCTGCAGAGTGATAAGAGGCCCAGAGGATTCAGGAGGTCACCAAAGAAAGAAGAACCCTGAGGTATTTCTTTCTTTTTTTTTTTTTTTTTTGGTACCAGGGATCAAACTCACGACCTCATGCTTGCCAGGCAGGCACTTAAGCCACTGAGCTAAATCCCCAGCCCTGAGGTATCTCTAAGTCACTCCATTGATGTGTCAGATACAGTAACGAACCTGTGGTACATATACAGGTCACAGGTCGGGGCTCTTGGCACCTAACCAGCACTGATAATCAAGATTCAGAGGGTGATAATCCCGTCAGTCAGTCCCCAGCCCCATCCTGCCTCCAGCCTCCGACAGCACGATCAGCTTTCTATATCATGGGTTGCAGGCTAGATTTTCCTTCCTAGGTTCCTCCATAGATAGAATCAAATGACTCCCATGGGACTTCTTTTATAGCTCATCATTCACGAGGGTTTGGAGAATCATCTCGAGTCGTATGTATCAGTAGCTGCATTTTCAGGATGGAGCAGTATTCTGGTGTATGCATGTGTCAGTTTTATTTCTCCTTTTCTCATAAATGGGTATTTCCAAGCCTTTGATAATTATGAAAAAAACCCACGAACATCTACGTATAAACCTTTGCATAGACATGGTGTTTGCCTGGTTGTACAGTTATTGGGAACTGCTCATCTGTTGTACAAAGTGTTTGTGTATTTTGTGCCACCAACAGTATAGGAGAATTCCAGCAGCCTCGCTTTCTCAGCAATGCTTGCTTTTTCATTGCTTCTAATTTCTCTCTTCTCTTGGGTGTAAGCAACATTTTGATGTAAACTGGTATTTCTCTGGTGACTGATGACATTGGTCATCAACTCCTGCTCATTAGTGTTTGTTTATTTTCTTTTGCAAATGGTCAGTTTGGATCTCTTGCCCACTTTTTAAAAAGTTGGATTGCTTGTCATTTTATGATTGAGTTGAAAGGGTCCTTTATGTATTTTAGATAGAAGCTCAGTGTCTGACATATGTACCACAGATATTTTCAGTCTTGTTTAAACTTCACATTTTTATTTAGTTAATTTTGATCTTCTGTTGTATATATTTAAGGTATGCATGATATTTTGATATATTTATCTTGATATACATAGTGAGATGATTACTATAGTCAAGCTAATTAACATGTCATCTCATACAGTTATCTGCTTGTCTTTTTCCCTTCCTTCCTTCTTTCCCCTCCTTTTTTTTGTGAGATGAGTACCTGAGACCCTCTCCTAGCGTGTTCCAAGTATATGATGCAGCATTACTGGCTACAGTCCTCATGCTGTGCATTAGATCTCTGGCTTTCTCGTCCTATAAAACCGTACCTTTGTACCCCTGGACTACATCCCCCCATCCTGCGTCCACCCGCAATAATCACAGTTGTGTTTTCCAGGTTTTTTATTTGAATTTTCTTTTAGATTTCACTTATGAGAAAGTTCATCATTTTTTCCTTTGTGACTTTTGAATTATTTCACTTAATGAAGCGCCATCTATGCTGGCCCAATGACGGGGCCCCCCGTCTTCTTTGGCTGTATAACACTGCAAGAGGCTCCCCACATTACCCCCACTGGTCAATTGTTCCCTGCCTTGGCCCGGTGATGGCGCTGCAGTGAGTATGGCGAGCCTGGAGGGGAGGCCAGTTCATCTCATTTCCTTTAGGGATGTCCCCAGTCCTGTGACAGTTCCGGTTCTAATTCCTTGAGGAGCCTCCGTGCTGTTTCTATCAGAGCTGCACCAATTTGCATTCCCTAACCTGCCCTTATCCCTCTCTCCACGTTCTTGCCAAGACTAGCCTGATCCAGAAAGCCTGTAGCTTTTTTTCTTTTTTTGCCTTCAGTTTGTAGTGGTGTTTTCAAAGAGAAGTTCTTACCTTTGGTAAAGTTCAATTTATCTTTTTCTTCCTCAAGGTCATAAAAATTTTCACCATTTTTCAAAAAAGTTTTTTAGTTACAGCTTTAACTCTTAGGGCTATGATTTATTTTTGTTGTTATAGTGCGAATTCATAGTTGAAGTTCTTTTTTCTTTCCCAAAAAGATATCCAGTTAAACAAGCATGTTTGTTGAATGACTGCCATGTCTCATTTGACTCACCCAGGGCCAGGGCTAGACTTGAGCAGGTGCAGTGCTTGGGCAGGCATCGCCTCCTTAAATTTTGATTCCAGGAACTTGCTGGGTCCTCGCTGCTGCCAAGCACCTTCCCGGCAGATGCGGGCGTGAGGAAGACCTCTTTCCTCTGCTGCTCCGCTTTCGGAGTGTGTGATGTGAGCCGTCGAGGATGTCCAGAGCCCCGTCCTGAGCTCCAGAGGGCCACATCTGGCTACTGCTCAGCGGCCTCTCCCGAGCGGCCCCTGGTATCTCAGTTTAACCTGGCCAGCACTGAGCTGTGTCTCCACTTGGCTCCATCTCACACAGATGATAGTCCTACCCTGGTGCTCCTAGTACGAGTCCACAGGCTGCACACTGCACAGCGCTTCCTGGTAGGGAAGTCAGCGTGAGTATAATCTACCCACGTTCCCTCCTGCGGCCAGGTGAGAGGCTCTGCCCAGTAGAAGGGGTGCTCTTCCTAAGTCCCCGAGCAGGGTGTTTGATCTGGGAGTCCTCATCCCTCAGTCTTCTCTGTCCCTCACTGTCATTCTCAGACCCCGCCCCTCTTTCTCACTGCTCTGGCCACGTGGCTTCTTTCCGTCCCAGGAGCACACCTGGAGAAGCACGTTTTTTCTCTGAGAATGTCTTGCTGCACTTCTGCTCGGAAATCTCTTTTTCTGGATCTTTCTTTGAAAGCCGCCTCTGTCAGGAGGTCCCCCCTGCTCACTTTAGCTTAAGTAGCTCCGTCATAGCACTCTATCTGTAGTTCGTGATCTAGAGAGGATGAGGCCACATCTTCCCCCTGGACAGTGAGCAGACTCCCTCACCTGTCTGTGTCAAGGTGTGAGGCAGCCCATGCCATGTGCAACACCCACCCCAGGCTGGTGTACCCCCACCCGGTAATGCACAGGTGTGAAAGGAAGGGTTCAGGCAACGGGGACCTTGAATCTGTGTGAGACACAGATATTCACAGTGCCGTACTCTGTCCTCTCTAGCTCCTACCCATCCTCAGGGAGGTTGGCAAGAGATGGGATTAAACAGAAGCCAGTCGCAGCCAGGGTGACTTAACTCAGCCACAGGGAGCTGAGAGGGCAGTGGCCAGAGGCCGCCTGCCTGCTGTCCACCCTGGAGGCATGGTGTGGGGCTGGGTGAAGGGTGGGCTTGGGTCAGGGACACTGTGGCTCTGCCAGGTGCTGGATACATAATTCATGTGCACCCAGAACTTGGGACCCAGAGATAAGAAACGAGATATCCCTTAAAAGGCTCTTCTAAGCCTGAAGGCCACAGCAGGGGACCATGACCTCGCCATAAGGCCCCATCTGGGACCCAGATGCAGATGCTAGGGAGCTCCCAAGGTCTTGGGGTGAATGCTGGTCCTCCCTGGAAAGCCCTGAAATAGTTTAAGCATTCATGAACTCCTTGCTGAGTGACCTGATAAATTATTCAAACCGTGTCCTCTTGGGCTGAATGTGGCCAGGTCCCATCCCTTTCTAAGGGGCAGAGAAGAATGAGGCCATCAGAGCAGCCAAGCACACAGGAACTCCTGCTGGGCTTGGAGGCTGCCCCCCCCCCGACCCATTCAGTGAGATGCTCTCTTCTGCCTGCTCATGACAGAGGCTCCCCCAGTGCTTTTGGCAGAGAGACCCGGCTGCTGTGTCTGTGTTAAAATGTGGAATCTCCCCCAAAGCTGACTCAGCGATGGGTCCTCCTCTTGGGGTTCCCAAGCCAGCTCATCCTTCTCCCAACCAAATTAAATTTTCCCTCCTCAGAGCTCCCGGGACTCTGCTGTGAAATTGCGATCCAGTCTGATCCAATTGAATGGGAATTCGCTGAGCACCCGCACATCTCGTGTAGGCTGCACTTAAACCCCAATAAAGAGGCCCAGGGAGGTTGACCGTGCTCAGGGCTCTCGGCAAATATTCACAGTGCTGCGATTTTGAGCTAGACGATTCCGAAGTCCAAATATCTTCTACGCTGTAGTCTCTGGTCATAAGGAGCTTCTGTTTTAGTCAGGCCAATTCAAAACACTAGCAATTATAAAGCAAGGAAGAATTTTTTTTTTTTTATTTAAAAGAGAATAAAACAAAAGGGGGCAGTACAGAGCAGATCAGAACAGGACAACATAGGCAACACAGTACTTTACATTAAGTCAACTGGACATCAACAGTATCTAACACCATATCTCTTACTCTGCTATAGCTGAGCATAGTTTCAATTACAATAATATCAAACATAACACAATAGTATAAAGCCAT
>PVJX010051117.1:0-10261 GCA_004027295.1 Dolichotis patagonum | reverse complement strand
GCTAGTTTTCCTGCCATGTAGAAAGAAAAATTATAGCCTTAGGAGAATTCTACCCTGATATGTTAGGAAGAACTGAAAGGCCAGGAAAGAGACATTTGAGAAGGTAGTGCATTAAACTGGGGGAAGGAAGGCCAAGATGCAGTGCACCCTCAGAAAAGTCCAAATGATGCAGGCTTTGAGTGTAGCTAGTCCAAAAGAGGGTCTTTGTAAGCTGAGACATAACAAGAACATAGGACTAAGCTCTTTGGAATGCACATTTTACCTCCATGTGCAGGTTTCGTCATTGATTTAACAATCAGTGTGTAGTAGAAATACATAAGTAGGAGTCTAGAAACAAAGACTTAAGAGAACTGGCTGCTTCTGTCTTACTCTCCTGGAAGCCAAACAGGGTTCTGTCATTATGATTTTCTAAGGCCTTGAAGGAAAACGCCATATGGAAGAAAACGGCGTTTCCAGTCAGCAGTTGGAGCTGCCAAGCACCAGGCATGTAGGCACGGAAGAAAAGTCAGGACAGGCTGCCACCATCTGGAACCTTTCAAGTTAGCAAAAGAGTGATCCTCATAAGAGTTAGCTAACTGACATCACTCAACCATCAGAGTCATGAAAAATTACAAATTGGTTTTATTTTAAGTCACTGAATTTTATGTTGGTGTGTTATGAAATAACAACACAGAACTGAAATAACAACACAGAATTCCACACAATACTGAGATGAAAGTAGAAAATGAAGTTTCTTCCCAAACTCACTCACTGTACTCTAAATTCATTCATTCACTCTAAGAAGCATCTTGAATGTTATGTTATTGTTTTGTCTCACTTGATTTCTTGATACCTTCCTCATTGGTACCTTCTTATGAGAAAGTTTTCAACAATTTTGGCAATGTTAGGTGCAGCTATAAACCTAAATGATATCATTGATTTGTGTTGAAGGATTTAAAAACTATGCAGTAAATAAAATACACAAAAATAAAAGATTTGTATTTGTAAAACGTAGTAAATTTTCTTTCCTATGTCAGAACACAAGTCTTGATATTGCTTAGCATTCACTTTAAAGCTAATCAGTAGATTGAACAAACCCTGGTCAAGAAGACATTTTCAGCAACAGAAATTTCCACATGAGAAAGAAGTAATTGAATCAAGAGATAATTTGCAATATAAAAGCCCCACTGAGGATTACTACATCATCGATGGACTTGCCTATACGAAATATACAATGAAGTAAATGATATGGTGAAATATTGCTCTTGCTGTTTTATCACAAATTCAACAAATAATAAGTGACAGCTAGTGAGGTACTTGTCCAGGTGGACACTTTAACTAAAAATTGATTATTTTATTATACTTTTTCATGGATTCACAAGAGAAGGAGACTTAATTCATATTTTAAAATATAAACAGAAAGTATGAGACATACAGGTCTTTGAACAAATTTCACCCATCTTTCCCAAGTTTATATGATCATCAGAGACCACTAGTGCAGAATTTTCAGGAGTACATCCAAGGTAGGATTTATATTTCCCATTGTGTTTGCTTTGTATTCTTTTGTAGGAAATTGTTGTCCTATGCTGACAGATTTGTCTCATAGAAAAGAACCATTTCATTGCTAACATCCCTCCTGGGTTACTCTGACAGAAAGCCATGAAGACTGCTCTTCACAGAGCAGCAGCTACATGTCTCATCCAAATTTCCACCGTGCTGTTCATGCCATGCCCCCATCCTCCTCCACTGTATCTGAGAGTGCAGTCTTGCCTAGAAGAGTTTTGAGACTTTTAGTCCTGGAGCTATGCACTTTTCAATTGCTGAGAAAAAAGTTGAGACACACACAATTTGTGGGACAAAAGGTTTATTTCGGTTCACATTTAGATTCATTGACTCCACACGAGAACTGGCATTTTAGAAGGACTGTAATAAAGGACAGCTGAACATCTCATGGAAACTAGGTAGGAGAGAAAGAACAAAGGAGCCAGGGACAAGACACTGGCTACCACTCCCAGTGACCTGATTCCAGACAGATCCCATCTACTAACATCCGCTAGGCAACTGAATTCATCCATGATCAGTCCAGCGATGAGTATGGAACCTCTAGGATCCAATCGCGTTGCACACAGATGGGAATCGAGGGGGGTAATTTAAATTTTAATCATAAAATATGCCAAATCAAAATTGTTAGGCAAAGTCTGGAATTCCGTATTTTAAGTAACATGGTGCTTCCCATTTTCTTATCTAATAATACATCATTGGCAAGAGTCATGAATTTTTTTCAGAGTTGACCTTTGTGTCATATCAAGTTTAGAGTATATCCTCTTAAGTGCTGTATACCTTTTCAATGTTATCATCAAGTAACTTACTCTTCTAACATTGGGTTTTCATATTCATTGCTGTGGTTTAGATCTAGAAGATCCTCCAAGATCTAAAGTGCAGAAATGATTGGGCCATGGGGATTCTATGCCCATCAGTGGATTCACCCATTGATGAGCGGAGTAGATTAATGGGCTGCCAGGAAGCAAGACCTCATTGGAGGGGGATCACTTGTGGGAATGACCCAAAAGTTCAGCCTCTTAATTCTGTTTCTGTCTCCTGGCCCCATGAATTGAATATCTGCCACTCCGTTTCTGATTTGATGCCTGCTGACCATAGACTGAAACTGTGACTGAAAAATAAACTTTTCCTCTTTTCAATTACAGTTTTTGCACATTGTGTCTCTGTCACAGCCAAGTGATGCAGGCATTCATGATTAATGGTGATTTGTGTGTGGATGCTGAGTTTTGCTTTACCTTTTTCTTCACCATTTGCCATATTCTTATACAAACATCTGTGCCCTGTCCATGAGGAAGGCATTCTTTGCTGATGATTCCTAACTGTGCAGGCCACATACTAATTCATATTTCCATGTAGTGTTATGATGTGTTTAAGTGCATTTTCTCTACCTTAACATACAGCATGTTGTATATCCATTCTTTACGTGGACTTGTGCTTCTTACAGAAATAATAATACTGCAGGTTTGCTTAAAGTAATTTGACTTTTGGTGATGAATATCTATTATTCTTGGTTTTGGGGGGAACACTGAGGCAAACTAGTATATCTGATGTGTTGTATTTTCTAAACTTCATGAGCTAAATATGAAGATAAATTGCATTCAAGTACCAGCTCCCCAGCTGGATGGGTTTTAAATTGTTAGTATGAAACTGAAATTTTAAAATGCTAGGAAAGAATCTAGGTTTTTATTGGCATAGATATGGGTAGATAAATTCTAAACATTATAGTAAACTTTGCAGTTTAATATCAAACATTAAATTGAGTGAAATAAATATGATGATGGGAAAGTGAAAATAAGAGAGTATTCAAACAAAAGCATTAAACAAGCAAGCTTTATGAGAAGACAAATAATTTATACATCTAAGTCTCTTCACAACCTGTGCAAAAGAAACAGTAGAAAAACCTGCGTTTGCTGTCTGATGTTCTCATTATTTTTCTGTAGGACCTTAGGTGAATTATGCTTATCTTTGGGTTGCAATTTCCTCAGTGTACATTTGAATCATAAGATGAGATGATATATAAATCTTAATTTTGGAGGATTTTGTTGCATCTAGAGTGCTTAAATGAGATTTATGTATCTCGCACTTGACCTCTCTATTTGTGATTGTTTGATTTTATAAACTCCAGGGGAAATCACCACAAATACTGATACTTTGAGTATTTGTCATAGTAACAAATTAGTTCATTACAACGTTTGTGTTGATTTCTAGTAGAATACAATAAAGTCATCAGTAAACACTGTACCCAGTGCTACTGGGATAGGTTCCAAATCACAGTAGTATTTTTCTGTTCTAAGCCAAATGTTGGCGTCTGGTTAGCAGGTCCTGAAAAATAGTGATGAAGGATTATCTGTACTACATACTTCAATATTCTATAAAGCTTATGAAATCAAAATGGTATAAGACAACTATGTACACAGGTCAAATAGACACAGTAACAATGCAATGATCCAAGAATCGCTAAACATTCCATAATAAGATCACACAAAATAGACCTTAGAATCAATGGCATTGAGAATATATTATAGGTATTCAGTACATAAGTAAAGCGAATAATATAAGTATAGATACAGATATAGCAACAAATATGAAGATGTAGATACAGACAGAATGACTCAAACCATTTGTAGTCCCCTAAACAATATACAGTCATATAAGCGTGAGACTACATAAGAAAATTTAGTCACAAAATGACACAAGGAATATTTTTTCTAAATTTGTGTTAAAAATCAGAAAAATCAATTATGGATAATTTGATTACAATAAACCAAAACAAAACATTTTGAGTGACACAAACATTAGAAGCAAAATCAAGATAATAATAAATAGAAAATATATGTAACTTTTATTTCAGAAAAAAATCTTTCATAAAAATCAAGATGTAGAAGACCCTTAGAAATAATTGTGGAAAATAATAATGTCCAGAGATTATAAATATTGGAAATAACCCTAAGAATACTGTGTAAAATAATAAACAACACCCAGAGATTGAAAACATTAGAAGTACCCTTCAGCTTCTAAAGAGTTGTTTAGATTTATGTTAAATCTTTACCAAGATATTCTTTACAGTCTAGATTGTCAACATTCAAAAGTTTCTCAATGCAACATTTTATTGTGATGTTTAAAATCCCTGGCATTTTCAAAATTACTAGTGGGAATGAAAAATGAAACAAGTTCTATTGGATTAAATTTGGAAACAATTCAATAAATGGTTATAGCTTTTGACCATTTTATACAGCAATACTCATTGATAGAACTGTGTGCCAAAAATAAAAACAGTCTATATGCAGTATTATTTATGAAAACAAAATATTAGAGATACATAAATATGCACAAAATAAAAACTAAATCACCCTCTTCAGTAACTAATTCCACATTGTAGATTAATATCCTCTACTTTTTTCTCAAGATTGTCAGGAGTCTACAAAAAAATAAGAGTAGTACATGGACTGCTCTTATTTATTAATTAATAATTTATTACTGTATAAGGCTTCTAGTGTATAGTGTGGGATTATACATATGGACTAAGACCATACACTATACGTATCAGCTGTATTTCCTCAGCCTGCCCATTTATAACAAAATAAACAAAACAAAATAATATTCTTACAACAGGTGTTATGACCTTAGAAATTTTATCTTTTGAGAATATCTATATCTCTATATAAGTTTAAGAACACTCCCACATACATACACGGTTTTTATCAGATATTTGCAGCCACATAATAATATTTTATATCCTAGACTCTACCTTAATCCTTTCTGTTTTCCCCGAGCACAGCTGGATTTGTGATAATACATTTAGAAGTTGTACATCTTCCCCTGTGAAATGTCTATATTCAGAAAATCATTCAGAATACGACGAAACATAAGGGATGGCTTAAGAAACATCGAGAGCTGGAACAAATGTAGTAAAATTATGGACTAATTTTTATTTTGTGAAACACTCACTTGAGTATCATTTTTAGAACCATTATTCCCTTCTCTACTTACTATATATTTTTGCAGTTATAATTTGATCCTAGGAAACAGTAAAAGGGAAGTGTAAGAAGTGCCCCAAGTCATGGACTTTTGGAGAAAACAATTCTGTGAATTGGTAAACAATTGAGTTGCATTCTTTACTTGGTTCTACCTATGGAAGAAGATTCATTAATGGAAAAAATCTTTTTATTTCTGACCACAAAAAAAAATTGATCAATCATTGCTTCCTCCCACACAGTTTATTGTTGTACTAAACTGGAGAATTACAAATAAATTTTGAATTTCTCTAAATTGTAAGAAAATAGGAAACAAAAAAACCACTTGAGATTGTCTATTTCTTAATATTGCTAAAACAGATAAATACTTTGGATTAAATATAATGGGAATTAGGGTAGAATGACATAATTTTAATCATCAAATTAATTTTTTTTCTACCTGTGATTGAAATGACCTCACGCTTGCCAGGCAGGCGCTTAAGCCACTGAGCTAAATCCCTGGCAAAATTTATGATAATTCATAATAGGTACACAAATTAGCTCAAAAATCAAGCAACTGAAATATTTCAAAAAGTAAATTTTAAAAACTAAGTAAAAATTTTGCTATTGTTAAAGATGTGTGCACACATACCAAATAACAGACTTGATGTATTATTGGGCTTTTTGGTTTTCCACTCAGTCATATGATTTTTTTTTTTTTTTTCATTTGGAATGTTCATTTGAAAAAGTAAAAGTGAAGAGTCAGGAACAAAGTGGCACTAAAGTGCAAGGCTGTGTCTAGGAAAAAGCAAGTAAAAACAACACCTGGAGAGAGCAGGGTGGACTATCATGAGGAATGTCAGGCTGGCAAAGTTATACGGTTTTGTTATGCACAGGAACATATTAAGTTAATGGAAAGACTGATAATCTGACCCAAAGAATACAATAAAGAATTCCCAGGAATCAACGCCTGGAAATGTAAAATAAAAATTGCCTTTAGGCTGTATTTAGGGAGAATTTAATTAGGTTAGTTCAGGCAAAGTTACTCAAGGTCTATTAAAAACTGTGACATTCTTCTCCTTTTCTCTCTTGTATTGACTGAAGATCACAATGGTAGCAGTAATGAGACATTTATAAGCATAAAGTTTATTCTGCTTTGTTCTGCAGCCTAAATACCTATTTTTTTCTGTCATATCTGTCAGGAAAGAGGACATTTTATTCTTTAACTCAAGCCAATTTTCTTCATTGTTCTCAAAGTTTGATTGAATAAATATTTATTTGGTAGTGCTTTACTATTTCCACATAAAGAAGACCAATTGTGCCTAAATTCTTTTAAACTGATCATTCAGAAGTGAATGCAAGAAATATTAGTTAGAAGGGTGAAAAAGATGCATATATATATTTTCTTGAAAGGAGTAAAATTTATTATTATTGAAGAAACAAAATTTTAAGAGTAGTTATTTGCAAAAACAAGGCATTTAATTTTATTACAAATACATTTTTAAATTAATTCATATTTTTTTTTCATTCTAGAACTATTTCCTTGGATCTTTGACTTAAAATTCTAGGAAATGACGGATAAGTCAATAGGATATTTAAAATATTATGATTAAAAATTATTTAAACTTAAGAAGTAGTTCTTAAGTAAGTTACAAATGTTTCAGTTTTGATATAACTTTATATTCACTTAAAGAAGAAAATTATTTCAACTTCCATGTTTTCAATTTTGTTACTCATGGAACAAACAAAATTGTTTTGACACAACCACATCTTTATTCATTGTTTTCCATTGTGTTTACAATACAGAAAACAAAATATGCCAGTTCTACAAAGGTTTTTGATTCAGAATGGTGACTTTTATAGGCATGCAGCCCATTTTTAATAAAATTTTATAATTATAAATAATAAATATAAATTGTTATTTTAGCAATATATTTAGTTCAGTATCCACAAGTAGTTGTTAATTTTTGGCATCAATGTTTATTAATAACAAGGGTGAGATGATTGGCATTGCATCACTACAAACTTTAAATGACTACCTCATTTCCATTTCCGTTCGGGACAAACGGATCATATTTTAAAGTCAGTGTGCTACTTCTTGCCTCTTAGACCATGCAGTCTCTCCGAAAACAGTAATACAGGTTGGTAATTATAATATATTTGAATATATGCTATTACAGAGCGTGTGAACACAAAAGGTTTGTAAGCATAAAATGAATGAATGAGGATTACTGGCTTCAAGAAGGAGTTGCTTTTCAAAATAGGAGTAGAAGGAATAAAGCTTGGACACTTTCACCTTTTCTGCTGACTGTTTTACCCCTTTTAGTGTTTAAGCTATATTTTAATTCATGTTTATGTGACTTCTCAGATTCTCCAAATATATCATAAATTCTTCAAATACATCATCTTCAATGCTTTTATCATCATATAAAACATTATATTTTTGTTTAAATTTTTAATGTCACCCTTCCTCATTACACCGACACCTTCTAAGATCTCTGAAAAAATTATTTATTTATGCTGCAAAAGCAAATGATGTGAAGCCCATGTTCATTTTAAAAGAAGAGAGTGAATTAATATGTCATATGGTCTTTGAAAAATAGCAGAAAGAACATTTCCCAAGTCTTTAATAAACACTCCCATAATGAATAAAGAACAGTGAACAATAATTTTGTGATGCTAAAACAACACATTTGGAAGTATCTTAACTTGCTCTAGTAGTTTATTTCCAGAACTTTTATCCTTTTCTAAAAAAAAAAAAAAAAACGTGATTCCTAAATGTATTGTATTTATTTTCTCACTAAACTACAATAAAAATCATTAAAATACTGACTTAAATTGCATTTAAATCTTATTATTTCAATAAGACCAAAATAATGACAAAATTTATTTTAATTACACATTATTAAACTTGACATTGAAACTCTAGTCTCTGCTGTTTGCAAGGTAACTTCCAAACAACCAACCAACTTATTGCAATCTTGAAAATTTATTTCAACAGAATAATTTTTATTCAGGTTTTATCATCTGCGAAATAATGCAATAGCAATAACAAAAAAATAAACAAAAGAGAAAGAACATTCATTTTGTCATATTCTGTTATGTTATTCAGACACATATATACTTGTAATAGTTATTACAGACAAAAATATTATATGGAAATTGCATGGAGAGATTGAGAAATATTTTGAGGAGGAAGTTTTATTTAAATTAAATTTTAAAATATTCACCCCTCTTAAAACAAAACAATAAAAATTCAAAAATTTCTATGGTTAGAATTTAAAGAATAATTTATACACCCAAGGAGTTAGTTAAATGTTGGCAGCTCATATTTTTGTTCCTTGAGGTTCAACATTTAGGTATTCACTAAATTACATCATTTAACATTCACTCAGGAGTTAAAAGAAAAAAGAAAACTGAGAAATATTTTATGACAAGACAAATCATTAAAAGCAGTCTTGCCCAGGAGTTCTATACAGCAAGACTCTTTAGTGTCACAAAGATGTGTTGGATTTGATTAGAAAAGAAATGAGGAATTAGGAAAATATGCGAAACTCTCTTCAATGTGAAGGACAAATAAGAGAAACTAGAAATAGAAGTGTAGTTCCCTAGAATAGTTCTTCACAAGAAGTTACTGACCATAGAATAACAGCAGAAAGCAAGTTGTGAATGAAAGTTAGTTTTATATGTATTTTACTAGATATAAAAACGACACCGTTCCTCAGGTACTGATGAACAGAAGAAAATTTAGCTTGGAATCCTCAGCTTTATGCCTTGTACAATGCAGAGAGACAACATTAAACTATAAAAGATGCCAACCATTTATTCTATAGTTCCAAATGTGGTCTGCGAATACAAGGGGTCCACTGTGAATACATGGAGTATGAGGAATGTTATCTTCTCATCTGATTCAACACAACTGGTTTCTCTGCCGTGAATAATAGAAAGGTCTCCAAACAGAAGCCTGAAGGATTGCAGAGGACTTGAGTCTGCTGGCTTGGAAAATCAACTCTGAAGCTGCAGCGATGAATTACTCCAGCGAGTGGTGACCAAATACAGTTACTTAGGAAGTCAATTACAGACCAACAAATTCTATAATCCAATATGGATATTTAACAAAATTAAATAATTTGTTATTTTTCTGCAGGAGAAAATATCTGTGGCTAGCAAATAGGTTTATAGACATTTTAGGAAAATTTCATCTACATATTTAATGAAATATCCACTTTATTATAATTTTAATAATTTTATTAACTAATCTATATAGATTTTCATTTTAATTGAAAATTATGCTAAGGTTATACACAATTCTGTTGTTTCTAATAGAAACCTCATTTATAAATCTCACATAAATTCTTGATAATTACCTAAGTACTTGTAATTATTTTAAACTGGATAATTAAATGATTACAATTAAATATAAGAGTATGCATTTAATTTTAAATGTTTAATCACAATGGTGTTAATCATTATTAAAAGTTTACTTTATAATATAATGAAAATATGTTAATTAGAATGATAAAAACTGGATGCTGAATTTAAAAGCTTAAGAGAGACAGGAATTCACAAAATTTGTACACTAATTCTAAAATCAAAATAAACCTAAGTAATCCTGCTCTTCATAATATTATACATCTGACACTAACAAATTCTACTACTTTGTGTATTTGCACATGAGGAAACAGAGTCACAGAGAGGCTAATTTATAATTTTACTGACAAAAAATACTAGCAAATATATTTGTAAAAAGCAGCAAAATAAGAATCCAA
>PVJX010051116.1:0-10413 GCA_004027295.1 Dolichotis patagonum | reverse complement strand
ATTGAACTTCAGTCTTCCAGTCTCAGCTTCCTGAGAGCTCTGGTTAGAGGAACATGTCACCACATTGCCTGGCAGCACAACTCATGTTTTAAAACTAATATTAATATCTTAAGTTGGAAGCTATATTCTAGGCACTATAAATGTGTGACAGCTTCTCTGGGTTCTATACACTAGATGTTAGTGGTAAATCCCAAGTTGCAGCTACCAAAAACGTATCTATGAATTATAAAATACTGTGCCATTTTAATTGAAAATCCACACTGTACAACTTGTCTGAAGCTCAGGGTCTTCAGCAATAATACAGGGACCTTACATGGAAGCATGCAGTTAGAATGCACATTATTTTTGACTATCAATAAATATTATCATTTATGATATCTATTCTTTTTATAGTATATGCTAATATGCACATGTGTTCTTGCAAAACATGTATCTACAAACTATACATATATATATATACATATTTCCCTAGTAATTTCTGAATCAATTATTTCATATTTTTATCAATTTGAAAAAGAAATGGAATAAAGAGAATTCTGATAGTTAAACTTTCTTAGAAATGAAAAAATGATAATAACTGATTAATTCAAGTGTGTTTTGAGATAATGGATAAACTAACTCTTCAAGAACAAATCTACAGGGGATTTAGCTCAGGGGCACAGAGGCTGCCTGACAAGCATGAGTCCTCAGTTTGATTCCCAGTACAAAACAATAAAAACAAAGAACAAATCTAATGTCTACCATGAAATTTGAATCCTCTGAAGTAGTAGTCAGATGAGTGGCATTAAGGTGGTAAATGTGTAGGGTCACTTAATATAATCGGAACTGAGTAAACATGTTATCATGTAGCTGTTAGAACAGGTAAAACAAATGAAGTGAGACTCCACCTTACCTTTTTAACTCAGTTTAAGCATATTTAATTAAAGAAAAACAGCCTTAAATGGAAATCTACTAAAACATCGTTTTATGTCTGCTCTCATTTATAATTAGCAGGGACAGTTGTATGCATCATGGCTGTAAAAGACATCATTCAGATAATATTTCAGTCCCGATTAATGTAAGTGACCTTGGTTAGAGCAAAGACAAATTTCAGTGCTTTAAATTTTACATTTTGTATGTATAATGTGGATTTCATCAACTGCATAGTACTATTAGGTGAAAATTTTTCTAGGATGCTGGTAATATTGTTTCTGAATAATCTGGGTATGCCCAACTTGTAAAAGTTCGTGTATATTTAGCATAACGAATAATTTGGGGGTATACTCTTATGTAAAAACGTTAACTTCCACATACACTTTAAAACAAGAGTGTGGTTTTAAATGGAGTTCATGTTGTAGTATCAACAACACATCCAGAAAGGACCATGTCTATACACATTACACTACTCAGTATTTTGTCACATTGACAGTATGAGGAAACATGTTTAGCAATGACCCTGGAAAAAAAATTCAGCAATTTGTCCATAAAGAGTCTCATGAGTTTAACACAGCATTTTAGCTTTTCAAGTTTCCTAGTGGAGTGGCATGGATGACAATTATACATAAAAATCTAGAACACATGGAACAATTGAAAAATAAATTTAATATGTCTAGTTCAAAAAGTGTGAATATTTTTACTTCAAATTTTGAGTTATTCTTACATTTATGTGAGGTCTTTAATATATAAATAATATTGTTTTACTCTTTTGGTAGGTTTTAAAGTTTCTCTTATTCATGTGCCTATATATATATATATAATATTTTTAAATCTATTTTTATTATATATATCTATTCTTTGATATAAGGATTTAAAATGGCAGCTAAAATTTATAACATATACATTTCAAAAGCTGCATAGTATTTCATGAATTAATTATAATATAAATGGATTTGTTATAATTCCCCTTAATATCCAGGTTTATTGTCTGCTATACATTATTACCATACGTATAATTATGCCTTTATCTCAATATTATGCCACATAAAATTTTTCATTTTGAAATACAATTTGTTGTACAGTGATAAAGTGAAGCACATCATAATTTTGTAATATAGTAAATCTTTTATTTTAGCGAGAGAATTATTAGAAGTTCCTGTGTTCCTAAAATTACAAATCAATGAAAATCTCTGAATTTATTGCACCTTGGAAACCTTTAGAGGACTTTATGCTCCTGCTGTGTTCAGAGTCCTGCATGACCAACAGTCTACTCATCTCAGGTGGTCAGTCAGGTGGGCTAGTCTGTTTCAGTGGTCGCACTGCTCAAGCTAGCACTCATGAATCACATTGTTGGTTTTGGGGGTGCATCAGAATTTCTAAAGCCTTATCTTCCTCAGAACCACTTTGTGTGCTGGAAATACTCAATTTTTATGTCCAGACTCTCCAGAAAGTACATCAGAGTAAGCTCTTGATATTTGGTCAAATCCTACATACATGAACTGAGCAGGAAATCCTGTGAAGTATTTGATAAATACAGTTGTAAAAATAACCATGAGAAGCTGCTACTGTCTTTTAGTCAGAGGGAGTCATCGACAGTGGGCTGGTTTCCTGTTTACTGAAGTTAAGAAAAGCTCTTCTTCAAAACTAGAAATCCAGGTGTACATTTGCCTTATGAGCATAGATATCTGTAATTAGAATGACCCATAGATGGTGGTGAGAATCCCATAAATTTTGTTGTATTGATCTTACAAAAGTAAAACTTAGAATGCCATGTACTGAATAAATACAACCCCATATATTACTGAATATTTGTTATTGTAAACATCTTGCCTCATAACATTAATTTTTCCAGAAAAGAGAACAAAATTATGTATTTTTAAAACTCTAGCAGATCATAGTATATTATTGCTCTGCATAATTTTTATTTGATTTTATAATAAAAGTTAAATTCTCTTTTATGGTGAGGGAAATTTTCATGCTGTGATTTTTCATGTCTCTTCTACACCTTGTTTGTTTTGTTTTCTATAGTAGATTTGAAAATTTATAAATAATGCATTAAAGCAGCATTAGACTGGCTTAAGGACCACACAGGCTATGTCACTTCATTATCTGTGCAATGAGAGTGTGTCCAGCCCAATTCATTTAATGTGTACCTTCCAACCACCAAGAGAGTAGGTTTACCTTAACAACATTTTGTGTCTCAATGATACATATGTTAGTCTTTATGTCTTTCTTTGCTGTTTGTCTTAGTCACTTTGCTTTATCTGAGAAAAAAATCCTGGCACTCACATTTAAAGGAGGAAGGATTTATTTTGACTCCCAATTTGTAGAGGTTTCAGTCCATAGCTGAATCCAAGGCAGCGGGCCATGGCAAAGGAGAAACAGCTCATGTCAAAGCATGGAAGGGAGAAGAAGTAAAGCAGTGAAGTAGCAGCAACAGGTGCAGCAGGGAGCAGCAAGGCAGAAGTCTCTCCATGTTATCTCTTCCAGGAAGCCTGCCTTTTGGGTTGTATCATCCACACCCATGGTGGGCCTTCCCAATATGTACACACAGAAATACTCTTGGCCAATTAATGCACTGATTTAGTAATCACAAAGCTGCAATCCCAGCATCACACAATTTAATCCCAGCATCTTACCTCCTAGATAAAGCCACCTCTGAAAAGCACTACCTATGATTGCATGAAGTTTTAGGGGAATATATAGGTACAAGCCATAACATTCTAACCTTGTCCCATAAAAGACTTATAAGCATCCTTTTATGCAAAAGACATCTAGTCTATCTCCATGTGTTGCCAAAGTTCTAACATTTTCAGCATTTCTGAAAAAGTCCAGATTTGGGTGGAACCCTTTCTGACCTACACCTCTTGCACTCTGTATGCATTGAAACCCAGCATCCAGGGGATGATGTTGAAGTCTGCTGCCAGCTCTAACAGTAACCAGGCTTCCTTTTCTCTTGGCTGTAGGGGACAACTGCCTGGACCACAGAGCATTCTGATTCCAATACCAAGGAACACATTCTCTAGCCACCACCATTGTGCAACATGTTACTCTAGAACTTTCTTCTCAACTCAGTCTTCCGCCTTTGAAATTTTGAGGCTAAAAAGACTAAAGCCTTCCGGGTATGGTGGTACATGCCTGTAATCCCAGCACTTGGGAAGCTGAGTTAAGAAGATCCTTGCAAATTCAAGACCAGCCTGGGCTGCAAAGTGAGCTCAAGGACAGCTTGAATGCAGAGTGACACCCTGTCTCAAAAAGACAAAAAAAAAAAAAAAAGATTGGAACCTTCTGGTTCATGTGATGATCTCAGGCCATCCTTTCTGTTGTTTTATTTCTTTTTAGCAACTTAATTCCTTTCTTCTCCATCTTTGCAGTTACATCTTTGCATTACTAGATCTTCCTTTCGGCACAAACCCACAATGTTTTACATCATTCTTCTGGGGTCTTTGCTTTTATTCATAGCATAAACTTAGCTACAAGTCCCCAAACATAGTCATGCCACTGTCTCAGCATTCATCTGCCTTGAAACTTCTTCTGCCATATTAGTTAGTCCACAGCCTTTAGTTAGTCCAGAGTCAGGTAAAGTTTCTGGATACAAGCAAAGGATAGACAAATTTTCTGCCCAAGCATAACACACACAGTCCAGAGTCCACCAGCCTGCATAGTCCTGTAACCTCTGGAGCATAGTCTTTACTGGGTGCATATCCACCTTGCTGCTGAGTTTCCACTAAGTATCTTACTTAAAGCATTTCAGGGCTTCTTCTTCAGTTAGTACCTCAAACCCTTCCAAACTCATCAACAAGCCAATTCCAAAGACCCATGAGCCGCTGGTCAGATATAGGCTCATCAATGGCCCCACTCTCAGTACCAAGATAGGAAGTGGTTACTTTTCACCTTACTGAGACAAAATACTGAACACTCAAAGTTAGAGGATGATAGGTTTATTTTGGGCTCACCGTTTGTAGTCCATAGCCTGCTGACTCCAAGGCAAGAGTGCATGGCAGAGCGGTATCACAGTTGGAGATGCCGTCCACATCTGTAAGCTAAAATGGGGAGGCTTCTGCCTTGTGCTGCTTCTATTGCTTGCTGCTGCCTTACTGCCTTACTGTTTGCCACCTCCTGGCTGCCTCTGTCCCTTCCGTAACCTTTTGGGTTACGTTACCTACATCTGTGACAGACCTTTCCACTATCAAAACCCAGAACTATGCTTAGCCAATCAATGGCCTAATTTAATAATCTCACACTCTTAATCACAGTATTGCACAATTTAATCCCAGCATAAACCCCCTAGAAACAGGGAAATATTTTTGATAAATTCATTGAAGTTATATAAAAATGATAATTGTTCATATAAGCTTGTATTTTATGATGGAAATTTTAGAAGAAAATAAAATTGAAAATTATTTCATTGTACAATCTTCCATAATCATATAAAACAACTAATATTATAGGTTATTTAACTTAATATCTCATTTTTCAGATAAGAAAAAATCTCAGAGATGAGTATGTACACAATGTACAGGTTTTGTTTTGTTTTTGTTTTTGCCATTTTGAGACAGGGTCCAACCGTGCAGTTGAAACTAGTCACACTGTAGCCCAGGTTGGCCTGAAACTTCAAATGATCCTCCTACCTCAGCCTCCTGAGTGCTGGGATTATAGATATGTAACACAATGCCTGACCAGTGCTAGTTGTAAATAAAGTAATTATAATTCCTAAATTCCCTATATTTGAATATCACTAATACCTCTTTAACACTATTTAAATTGAAAAATAATTCTCTTTGAGATGATATAATTTGTTTTGTTCTCTGACAATTTCACCAATAGATGATTAAAATTTGATAATTTCACGTTAAAGATTCTTTAAGGAAGTAGGAGAAAGCTTTTGCAAAATCAAAAATCTGGAGCATGGTAGCATGTATGGGATCATTACTAAATGACTGGTGAATTTCAAGAGTTCATCAAAGAAACCATATTGATTTTCAAGATGGCTGAAAATGCAGATAAACAACTTTGTAGTTGTTTTGACTGTTTCTTGTATGGGAAAAATAAAGGACTAAACTTAGATTTCTTTTCTCAAATATACATGATAAAAATATGCCTTTCATGGACTCTAGCAAATAAACCTGAGGGGATTAGTACCCTCATTTTATGTGACTATTTCTGAGTGTTTTTTTTTCCCCTTAACTGTTTCAAGCACTATTACCAAAATACACTTGAAGATTTAAATCCTTTTGGTAGGAAATTCGGTCTTTGGAAATAATTTTGTACATGTCTTGTAAAACCCCTACTTGGAAGGCTAATCATAAGCTTCACTGTGCACCTGAGTAAAAATTAACTGGTAAGCAGCCTTTAAAAGAAGTGCTTTTCCAAGTTATTGTAATGCAGGAACTACCTAATTGATTTTAATTGTACTTGCAAAATAACATTCACTATAATCATCCTTAAAATCTGAAAGTACAGAGTTTTCTTTTCTTTTTTATGAAATAAAAATATAGAAAAAATCTCATTATGTATGCACAGATCTTTTTGTGTTTTATGAGCATAAATTTTATATTGGATATACCTTAGCATCAAGAGTTGAAGTCTAATGTAAGATAGTTATGTAAAATTGAGCTGAACCATCTTGAAAATTAGTGTAATTATAAAAGACTACACATCAATATGCAAACAGTTATGAGTTTTATGATTGAATTTTATTTACATATTGAATGTAGCACTTTTATAGAAAAATATATTTGAACAGGTAAAGTGAAAATATATTCTTCGGAACATTCCATTTAAGAAGTGATATAACTTAAAACTGATCTGTCTGTGACTCATTTCGTGTGTGTGTATCTTTATACATACGAAAGTAAAAATTTTTTCTACAGAAGTTTGCTGAACACCAAAATTCCCAACAGAACTGTTTTTACTCAAACTTAGGCAAAGACTTTTTAATAATGTAAACAATCCAAATATATATTAAACATAGCAGTTAGTAGTAGAAAGGATGAAATGTCAGAGATAAGATATAGTTTGCTCTGATAATGTGGTAACTGATTCTTGTTTTTTCTTTATTTTTTACTCCTACCATTTTGTAAACGTGTGAAAGATAAAGAAGTGATATTTGAAAGCACTATTTCTTTGAGAATATTTTTGATAAAAGCATTATTCCAAACAATTATTCTAAAAGTTGATACTAGAAAATACGATTAAGAGTATTGTGATATTTCCTTTAATATCACATCTAATCAAAATTTAGTGATAGACATTTCTGAGAGTAATATATCAAATCTCCTAGATAACTGCATTAAGCCTATATATAATTATTTTGAAAATATGGCTGTTTTGACACCATTGTTTCTATCTATGCAGGAATAGGGAATGAATTTCCATTTTCTAATGTCTAGTCACTCTGTCTCTTTATTTTCCTTTTTCAGAGAACTATAGTTTTCATTGAAGAGAGCTTTGACTTACTTTGTAGTTTAATTAGTAGGCATTTAATTCATTTGAAGTTATTGGTAGGAAGAATAATTCCCTGATTTCTTTTTCTGTGGACTCACTTATATATACAGAAACACTATTTAATATTTGTGGATTGATTTGGTATCCAGCCATTTTTCTGAATCCTTTAAATTTACAATATCTTTTATTGAAGTGTTTTGAATCAACTATGTAAAGGAAATAAACATTAAATATAATCTAGCTTCCAACCTATTTGAATACTTTTTTTTTTTGTTTTTCCTGTCTCTAAAGTGTCAGGTGCTGCACTGAGCAGGAATGATTACAGTGACCACCCTGTGTTACTCCTGCTTTTAGGGGTAATGCTTTGATTGGACTCCAGTGAATTACTTTGACATTTGTACTGTCATAAATGAATTTTATTGTTACAAGGTAAGATCCCTTATATTGTTTCCCCAAGGCTTTTACAGAATACACGTTGAATTTTATCAAAGGCTTTTTCTTCATCTACTGAGATTTTTATTTAATTTCTTGGATTCATGTGTAATAGTACATTTATTGATTCAAATATACTGAAACATCCTTACATCCCAGGCATGAAGTAGACTTTGTCATGATATATGTTTTTTTTAATGTTTTATTTTCATTATGCTTTCCCATAATTTTTGTGAGCATATTTGTATCTATATTCATTAAAGATGTTGAATTATACTTTTGTTTTGGTTAAGACCTTGTCTGCTTTGAATACCAGGAATATGCTAGACTTGAGGAATGAGTTTCACAGTCTTGCTTTATAATTCCTGGAAGAGTTTGAGGAATGCTGGCCTTAGTCCCTTCCAGAAGTTCTGGTGAATTTTTTGACTCTTAGATTTTCTTTAAGGGTAGAACTACATGAATTTTGTTGCTTGTTATCGGTCTGTTCAGTGTCTTTATTCTTCATTCAGCTTTGATAACTTGGATGTCTAGGAACTTCTCCATTTCATTAGTTTCTCCAAGTGATTGCAATGTAAGTTTTTAAGGTGTTCTTTAACCCTCCAGATTGTAGCAGTGCCTGTTACAATTTCAATTTTTACATCTCTAATTGCAGTGATGTATTTTTTGTGCTGCTTTTGGAAAGTATGATTAAATTAAGAGCTTATTAATTATGTTTACCTTTTCAAAGTGTCACCTTTTAGATTCATTGATCGTTTTTATTATTTGTCTCCATTTCACTAACTAGTGCTCTAAACTTTAAGATTTTTCTTTTCTCGTGTTTTGGATTTGGATTTGGAACGCCCTTTTTTTTCCCAGGAATTTGAGGTGCATCGTTAATTTATTTCTTTGGGATCATTCTTTTTTATAATTTTGGCATTCACAACTATAAACTTTCCTCTAAAACTTC
Source organism: Dolichotis patagonum (assembly GCA_004027295.1). Taxonomy (NCBI): domain Eukaryota; kingdom Metazoa; phylum Chordata; class Mammalia; order Rodentia; family Caviidae; genus Dolichotis; species Dolichotis patagonum. The sequence goes on along the minus strand of PVJX010051116.1, from coordinate 1,673 downwards.
TTTCATTGTATCTTATAGGTTATGGTATGTTGTACTGTCATTGTTATTTGAGACTAGGAACATTTTAATTTCTTTGGTGATTTATAGATTATTCAAAACTTTACAATTTAATCTCCATGTGTTTGCTTAGTTTCTGTGATTTATTTTGCTATTGCTTTGGAGGTTCATTCTTCTGTAGTCTGGTAGTGTGCCAGAGACTAATTCAATTGTTTTGTGTTTAATTAAGAATGTTTCATGGCCCAATATGTGGTCTATTTTGGAGAAAGTTTCAAGTGCTACTGAGAAAAATGTGTGTTGTTTGGTTGATGGATGAAACCTTCTTTTGATATCTAAGTTCATTTGTTCTATGGTACTAGCAATTCTGATATTCTTATTTTTTTTGTTGTTGATCTTGCACTATGATTGACTGTTTTTGTCTAGTACTATTTGTTTCATGAACCTGCACCAGAATTTGGTGCATATATATTTACAACTGTTATTTTCCTGAATTATTTCCCTTACCAGTATGCCATTGGATACTTTTACTCTTCTGATCAGTTTTGGCACAGAGGCCAATTTATGTGTATGAAATTAGAAAGGGTATTCCTGGTTGCTTGAGGGCTCTTGTTATATGACATATCACTTTGTGTCCTTTTATTTTTATTTTTATGGATTTTAATGAATGGGTGTGTCTTTGTAGGAAACATGGTTTTATTTTTTGACACAATCTGCCACTTTATGTTTTTTGAGAAGTCAAGACCATTTACCTTACAGCTATTACTGAAAAGCCTTTACTGAATTCTGTCTGTACATTGTCTTTTCATTGTTGAACCTACCTCCTTTGTTTAAATGCTCTTAGTTATATTCATTCTTTCATTTGTGCTCTGTAATGATACTTACTGGACTCTCGCTCCCGAGGTTGCCCTTGAATTCTTTCTATAATGCTGGTATGGTGGTTTTCAACCTTTTTAGGTGTTCTTTGCCATGAAAATTTATTTCTCCATCAACTTTTAGAGATAATTTTTCAGGTATATTAATCTGGACTGGCAGTTATTTTCTTTGGTTGCTTATAAAACTTCACTCTAAGCTCTCTTTGTTTTATGATTTACATTGAGAAATCTGCTAATTTTTTAAATTTTATTTTAAAGAGAATAAAACAAAAGAGGGCAAAACAGAGCAGATCAGAACAGGACAACATAGGCAAAACAGTACTTTACATTAAAACAACCAGACATTAACAGTAGCTGTCACAATACCTATTTCTCTGCTATAGTTGAGCATAGTTTCAAATACAATACTATCAAACATAACAAAATAGTACAAAACCATTCAAGGAGTGAAATAATTACAGGGCATTCTGAACTAAATAACAGAGAATGATCAATGGGTACTATAATATCTCATTTTCAATAAAAAATTTTGTTTTTACTATCACACATATTCAAATCCCAATAAGATACAATGTGATAGATAGAACCAATGGTAGTAGAAGAATAGAAGCATGGTAGGACTTCTAAGAAGGATGATATTTAATCAGCAATAGCTGTCATAATGTTTTGTTTTCTTCAAAACAGCTGTTCATACCATCATGCATGATATAGTCAAACAAAACAGAATAAAACCATTCCAACTGATGAATGAAAATATTGAAAGGCTTCAAAGCTATGAGATGGGGACTCATGCTTACCATAAAA
>PVJX010051115.1:0-10413 GCA_004027295.1 Dolichotis patagonum | reverse complement strand
AAATACAGTCACATTACCTTGATTATATCTTTTGTTTGTTTCTAAGAACTTTCCAAAAATTAAGAAATTTTAGGTGAGTACAGTATGTAGGGAATGACTTCTGTCCACAGCTTTGATTTTATTTCTCTTCACTACACTCTCCCTTCGTTTTAGCCCTATGCATTTAATTGTAGCTCTTCTCTGCACGTATTAACCCTCATCCTCAGTACCATAAATGCTGACCCTACTACCTTTGCTACCTACATTGTCTTTAAAATCTCCATGTGTCATCATGTCCCGAAAGTTCACAAGAGGCAGGGTAACCTAGTGAGGAACATAAGTTTGGAACAGGTTTAAGATAGCTCAACAAACACATAGTAAACACCAGTTATGTGCTTCCTGCCTTCTATCGATTGACGGTTCAGTGAAGAAGGCAGAGAAAGAAATCAGCAAGGGCTGAGGTAGCCCAGTGGGTAGGAGTACATCTTAATACTAATCACCGCCTGCACCTGTCCTAGTTGATGAGCTCTGAAGAGTCACTTAGCCTCACAAATTTTGTTCTTTTCTGTTTATGTCAGAATAAAAATATCCACCTTTAAAAAAAGCTTTTGCAAAGACTAAATTAAATGATATTATTTTTTAAATTAAATACTGCTACATTTCAGGTGTACACAATGGTCATATTCATCATAGGGAGTTTGTACCTTTACATGATCTATTTGATTCCTCTCTTTTTTTTTCTCCCAGCCCCCTCTCCTCCCTAGAACCCATCCTCACTTCCGGTTTGCAAGTTGTTTCACTTATGTTTTATTCACAGGGATTCCTCACCTGACAGCAGTGCGGGTGTTGGTGATGCCGACAGCATCCACGGAGCCTCGCATAGCTGTGCAGACAGGGCTGTAGTGAGAGCCCAGAGAAGGGGGCACTGCTGCGCAGGGGCAGGCGCAGTTACAGCACCTCTCCATTCGCAAAATGGAAGCAATGCCAAAGAAATGCAGTTGTGAAGATGAACCGAAACAAGGCTTTTACGAATCTGGCGTATTTTGTCATCTTACTATTAATTAACTTATGTGTTTATACTGACTTTTTTTCTTTATGTTGTTATATCATATAACTTGTTGGGACTTTGAAGCCAGGGAACTGTACTACAATGTCATCTCTGAGGTTTTAATTACTCAAAATTTAGTTACTATCCAGAAACCTTAACTAATACAAAATTGGAAAAGTTTCTACATTCAAAATAATCCCAGTGTGCATGTGTCTTACCCATGCCTCAAGGAAAGCTTGTAAACCAATACTACTGAGAGTTATAATGTCCAGTGTGATAGATATTTATGAGGTGATTCAGATGTCATTGAGAATGATTTTATGGAGACATGAAAGAGTAACCCACCCATATCTGAATCTATAATTTATACCTGTCACAGAAACGAAACCCAGGAAAGTCTTTGCAACGATTTTAGGAGAAGTTCCAAGGACTACCCCAGTGATAAATTACAAATGAGCCAATAGACTGAAACCATTATTCCAGAGATCCTGAGTCATGATTTCTAGGAATCTAATAACCAAAGTCATACTAAAAAGAAATGGTAATTGGAAAAAAAGGGTGTGTTTTTTTCTATTTTAGTTCACTTTCCATTGCTGCTATAAACAACCTGAAATTATGTAATTTATGAAGGACAGTTAATTTAGCATGAAGTATGGTCCTTCTTTCTGAATCATAACATGATAGAGTATCACATTAGGAGACAGAATAAACTTGCCAGAAAATGCTCACTTTACAACAGCTGTTAAAATAACTATTAATCTATTAATCTATTAATATATTCATTGTTCAGAATCCTTATGATTCAATCACCTCTCAAAATTTCCTGCCCTTCAGTATTGTTTCAATGGGGGTCAATTTTCCAAAATACGAACTTTGGAGGACACATTCAAGCAACAGCAGTTTCTGTCTCACATCGCTGTGCAGTAGAGGGCTTTAATAAATATACAACCATTTAAAAAAGAATAGTGCTGTTTAGGACAATCATCCTAGCACCTCTTCCATTTCTGATATACTTTAGTATGTTATCACTGAGTGCTTGAATTGCTAGATAGCTCTGGATCACAATTTCGACATGATGTTAATTTATCTCAGATACAGGCTATCTAAAAAACACAAATGTGGTTGCATAGTAATTAAGATAAGCTTGAATTATTTAGTTTATTCATTGAAGAGTTCTGAACCAGTGATATGTCATGTGCTATCTTAGACTTTAGGAAATGCTGATATAAATACTGTCTGGTTCATACCCTAAAGCTTCACATTGCCAGCTGAAGAGGACAGTTTCATGGACATCACAGTATGAAGAGATAACAGAGTTCTGGAAATTTCAAGGATTGAAGTCACAAACTTTATCCAGGTGAATTTTCAGGATGCTTTCCTACATCTTTGAACCTAACATGAAGAAGTATTAACAATATGCCTCAAAAACATAGCATTCTAAACTTTGGAAAGAAGATATAGCAAATTTGAGGCCATCCTACAGGTTTTTGCATTTGGGGAAGTATAATGGCTCTGGAGAGCAGAATACACATAGAAAAACAGTGAAATGCTGAGTCTGGGAAGGCAGGCAGACTGTGCTATTTGTGATTGTGATTGTGCACTTTTTCCAGGGTAGGAGGGATGGACTAGGAAAGGCAGGCAGTACTGTTTAGGACACCTGTGATGGTGAGCCAGATAACATACGGTACAGTCTGAACTAGGAAGAGCAGTGGGCCGGAGAGATGAGGAACCCAAGTGCTAACTGGAGGCCTTCTTGCCTTGGAATTTAGCTGGTATAAACTAGCCCCGTAACTGAGTCCCATTCTTGCCACTGTTGAAAGTCTAAATCCTGCTCTGAGACTTCAATTAAGATCCTTGTATGGAGGGATGGAAAATCTCGCATTCTCCTGGACTCTCTATTTGGTTACCATCAAGTTTTTCTCACAACCAAATGCTCATAAGTTTAATAACCTTAATTTGATTTATTTGAAAGGAATGTTGTTGAGTAGTTAGGGTACACATGGTGGCCAGGTTCAGCCTTTTACCTCGGCCTTCCATTTGCCAGTGAGTCAGCACACGCTAAGTGGCCTGCACCTGCACAGTAACTAGGCAAACAAGTAGTCTGCTTTAAGTCATGGTTTGGTAACTTGCAGGCTTTGTGTGATACCCAGTATGAGGCAGGGGAGTTTTTGGTGAACTCTCCGGGCCTTAAAGGGGGGCAGAACAGTTATCAGCTGACACCGGCTCAAATCACTGACCCACGTGTTTTTTTCTCTGCTTCCTGTTTCTAGTTCTTATTCCCACCCCCACTCCAGCCTGATTATCTAGTAAGAGATGCTGAGCAAATCAGACCCCTCAGTTTATGTAAAATCCTTTCATCAAATGTTTGTTGCCCTGTGTCCTGTGAAGAACTGAGCATACTATGTTAAAACAAACAAGCAAACAAACAAACAAAAATACCTCATCTCTGCCCTTCTGGAGTTTACAATCTTGCAAGAGAGCTTGATCAAAGGAATACAGTTATGAGGATGACTGTAAGTAAAGAGCCCGGTCAGGAGAGGAGCCGCAGAAGTCCCCCTTGCTGGCTGATCTGCAGTATGAAGGGCAAGTAAGCAGCCAGCAGAAGGCTGGGACTCCAGAGTAGGAAGCTCTGCTGGGAAAGGTTCCTTCTGCAATTGAAGAGCAGAAGATAAAACCAGAGTCTACCTCAAGATGCCAAGCCCGAATCAGCAAGTTTCGTATTTAAGGGCCTTAGAATGCTCCTAACTCTTAACTCTTATTCATAGGGTCAGCATCCATGTCATTCAAAAAGATTCCCTTGGTCTTCTTGAAAGAAATAACTAATGCTTTCCATTAGGAAGTGCTAACTTGGATAAAATATGCTAAATTTAACAAAATTAGCAGCAAAAATTTGCTAAAGACCTGTTATATGATGAGCTTTCCATTCTAGGGGATATAACAGAGAGAAAAATAGACAAAAATCACTGACTGTGGAAAGTATTCTCTAGTAGGAAAAAAGGTGAAAGTTATAATTTGAATTTTAAATGCCGCCCCCCCAAGGACCATGAGGTATTAGTTGCTGGCCTGTAACTCTGTTGGAAGATGATGGGACTTTGATGAAGTGGAGCTGACGGAAGGAAGTTACATTACTAGATGTGTCCTGGGAGGGCTCTGAGTCTCCAGTCTCTTCCATTTTCTCTTTCCTTTTGCTTCTCAGTTGCCATGGTGAGCGGCACTGTTCCACTATGTGCAATGAAGGGAAAAGTACGTGAAGTTCTATGATATGGAGATACTGCACAGAGCATCCAGAAGGAACTGATTCATTTGCAAAGGTAACTTTTGAAAAAAGGCTTAAAAAAACTGGTGGAGCTGTCCAGACCCTATCCAGTCAGAATAGGCAGAGGGAAGGGAACAGGGATACTGCACTGGAGGCAGGGGAAAAATCGGGATCTTGGAGGGTGAGAAAGGAGAGAGAAGTGTCCGAGGTTGAGGGAAAAAGTGGGAGGAGTAGCAGCTGTGGCTGTCTGCCCAGTGCCTCCTATTTGTACAGTAACCACAGCTCTCTCATGAGAGAGAAAGCTGCTAGAACACCTACATTAAGGAAAGGCCTAACTGAATCCCACTTCCTAAGGATCACTTGTTTCCACTGCTTTCTTTAAGACCACAGCTGAACTGTGTGCAATCAACGGAAGTCTCTTAAGTAAACTCACATGGAACTTTCTGTAGCCATCTAAAAGAAGAATCGCTAAATGCCTTTTTACGCAAAAGAAGGAAAAACAGTCTCTGAAGAACACCTGGCTAAATCACCAATTTAGCAGGAATAAGAGCAGCTCAGAACTCCTTGAAGCAGGAGGTGCTGGAGAAAACACGAGAGACTCTAATTTACAGTAAACTCTTCTCCCAAAGATTAATTTTCTAGGTGAGTTTAAGGTCCCCATATTTATCTTCGCCTGCACCTTGTCTTTCTGCTTTGGACAGCTACCCTGTATAACCTGTCCAGTGTGTCAGTGTGAGGGACTGCGTTAGGGAAACTAATCAGTAAACAAAACAGTCACTGTTTTTAGACATTTTGTGATTAAGTGATTAATAGCTGATATGTGTCATCTAGTTCCCCATTGTGAGGAGACACCCTCTAGTCTGTGATTAACCCTCACCTGTTCTAAGAGGCCTCCTCAAAGACTAGGAACACCCATCGACCACCTTTGTAAACCACGCCTAATGTCAGTTTCCCAGCATGATGGATTTTGGACAAGAGTCCTCCATCTTCTTGTTCAGCTGGCTTTTTGAATAAAGTCGTATTGCCTACCTCAGCATTCTGTCTCTCAGCTGGATTGTTGTGCTGTGTGGCAAACAGTCAACTTGGGTCACTGATTCACAAAAGCATTAGTGAATGAATTATTCAAATGTAGAAGAGAGAGTGAAGATAAAGCCCATCCATGGAGTAGGTTTGCCCAAGCCTGTAATGAGGAAGCTGAGCTAGAAGAAACCAAGTGTTTGTGTTCCTTCTCCGTTACCAGTCACTTCTTATTTTTAGTTTCTGGACTTTGGTCATCTTTCAGATGAGTACTTGCAGTTGTTTTTGTGATTGTGCTTCACTGGTGAATAGGAGACACTAACTTCAGAACATATTAATACAAATATTTCCCTCCTTCTTAAAATAACATTTTCTTTGCTTCTGAGAGAATGAGAGAAGTACATAGGAGGTATTTATCATCATGCCCCATTGGCAGAACGTAGCTTAGCAAAGAGAACTCCCTGACTCAGGAATCCGTGTCTCTCAAAGATGCTATTCTGGAAGGATAGAGAACTCATGCTTTGGGCTCAGTGTGGTGCCAAAGTGAAAGAACCTTGCAATAATGTCTAGAGATCTTAAGCCATTTAAGCGAAGCCCACAGGGGTCTTCTGTGCTGTGCTGTGACTGTCAGGTGGAAGGTCTCAGGCATTTTTGACCAGGTTTTGTAATATTTTGGATGTGGCTGCAAGAGAAGGATAAATCTTAACATAAAGTTGGATTACATTTTCAACACAGAAAATTGCCTCCTAAATTATGTATTATATAATGAAGTGCACTCTTGATGTAATTAAAGTTTTCTAATTCACAGATATATGTCACTTTTCACGTCACTGAACACTCAAGGGCCTCTAAATGAATTAAAGCGAGAATGTTATGATTTTCCTAACAACTGAATTTTACTTGCCCTTTACGGGAAAGCCAGCCTGACAAGGCATTTGAAGACCTCCTACAAATGTTAAAACCTGCTTATTGTTGATAAAGGAATTTAAAAAATCATATTAAGTACACCATGGGGCTGGAAATAAAGAGTATTAAGTCAACACAATAAAAATTACCTCCTAATTCAGTTCATAAAACTCATGTCCCACATATTGTGAGATAACATACTTAATCATCAAAAAGTGAATTAGGTCACTGAAGTTTTAATCATTTACCAGTCACATAAAACACTGAGATATTGATGATTTCTCTATCAAAACATATGGTTCAAAGTCACAATTTAATGTTTATATATGTATGGGCTGTGACTCAGTTTTGTTTGTCTTTTTCATTACTGATTGATTGTTCTTATGTAAGCTTGGTTAGTTTTAAAACCACTGTGAATAATAAGGTAGTTTCATGATAAAAATGAAGGTAAAGTATAGAGATAAAAAAGTAATCTACTCCAAATACATAATTATACTTTGAAGCATGATAATCTTCGAAAAATGGCCACTGTGGGGTCTGATAAAGATTTGTGCTCCTAAAGTTTCAATGGATTCTTATGCAACTTTAAATTTCTCCAGGATGTTGGAAACCCTTTGAAAAACTATCTCAATTGTTAAAAATAGATATTGTTGCCTTCCATTGAGTTATTCTTGTGCATGGAAGTTTAGAAACTATTTCAGAAGTACACACTTTTCTAGTAAGAGCTTTTAGACAGTTCTTAAGAGAGGAATTTATTCATACAAGTTTCACTGAGTGTCAGTCAGATGTGGTGACTCACGTTGCAAGCCCAGCACTCAGAAGGTGGCCTAGCGTCACCAAGAGCTCAAGGGCAGCAAGTTTGAGACTAATCCAGCTTCACAGTACAACACTGACCCAGAAAACAAACAAACAGCATCCCTGAAAATGCACTGTAGGAGAGATGCTGAGAGGTGTTAGGGAATCAGGGTAACCACGGCCCAGTCATTACCCTCATCACTGAGGAGCCCCATCACCTAGGAGTTAAAGGAGGAGGGTTTTAATGTTCTCAGGGTCTCAGTCCCTGACTGGTTGGCTCGTAGGCAAGGCATCACTGACAGCAGTGTTTGTTGGAGCAAAACTGTTTCATTCATGGTAGTCTGGAAGCGCAATAAGAGAAAAGGGCCAGGGTGGAAAGGGTGAGGGATCAGACATACACCCCAAGGCCACACCTATAGAATCCAACAAAATACACCTAGAAGTTCAGTCCACCGATTCTGGTATGCATCCCAAAGCCAATAAAATTGAAGCTACACCCTAGCTACCACTGTACACTCACCATGTACGGGATGGGGCAGGTAATTACCTGCAACACGACACAGAAGACAATGACTGGAATTATTCCAGTATTACTTGGGAAAATGAAAGCGGTTAAGAAGAGCTTCAGCAGGGACAGTAAACACGCTTTGAGCTGAGTCTTTAAGGACAGATAGGAATTAACAAGCAGCCCAAGAAGAGAGGATCCAGGAAGAGAATTTGGGGTGTAAGAAAGCACCTGCTCTGTGCCCTGCACCTCCTTTTACTTTCCCCTTTGATAGTGCATGTGTCCCTCACTGTAACTGATTCTTTCTACTATTTTAAGTGTTTGATGAGGACCAAAATTTTGCTCACCATGGTCACTATAATTTTTACCAGGTAGATGCTCAATTAATTCATAAGTTAAAGTATACCTGGGTCTCCTTTGTCCGAACCCTCTTCCTACAAATCCCTTGAATGCCATTTTCAGTTTATTACTGAAATAAAATGTCTTAAAACATTAATCAGGTCATCAGCAGGCACGGCTGTGTTTTCAACATACCACAAAGTACTATTTCATAACATATTTAAGTGGCAGGAATAATATTATTCCATGTGCTTCTACATATGGGAACTGGCCTTAAAGGAGTGGAAGTCAGCTTTCCACAGGTTAACAGAAGATCTGTTTATGGTGGATCGTGCAACTGCTTTGCTTTCTCCAATGTAAACTGAAATCTGACTGCTATGATTCCTAGTTCTTACAGTAACCTGTGTGGGTGGCAAAAGAAGGAAAAGCACAAAGAGAACAGACATAAGGTTCTAGGAGTTCTACAACCTGAAAGCTTATTCAAGGCCACTTGCAGACTTGTTTCCATGTGAAATAAAGTTTCTGAATGACAATTCTAGGTGATTAATAAAAAGTTTTATGAAAACGAAAGTGATAGTATTTTATTTCCTGTAATAGAAATGCAATGCCACAAATCAACACTTAAATAAAATCCAGTGTGTATTCTTAACTGATGATGGTACTAGAAAAATTTTATTTTTGTAAAATAGACAAGTACATCATTTCTTTTTGAACCTGAAATTTGAATACTGCCTGATGCCCTGTCCTTAATGCTCCCTGTAAAGTTTTTATTTTAATTGAAATAATTATAAAAAAAATCTTGGGCCTCTGTCTTTGAATTATTTTCATCATACAATATCTGAGATGTAACAATATTTTTTGTTAAATATTCAATATTTTTGGTTAACTAAATATCCTGCCTTTTGAAAAACAGTATCTTTTGTTGGCATGTATACTTTTGTAAATGAAATAATATTCTCACGGTTAGTCTTTTCACTTATTCTGTACCATTCCCCTCTCCTGTCCTTACTGCCCCGTTAAGACCCCTTGCTGTTTCTCCTGAGGTCCTTACTGACTGCTGCGCTCCATTCCTGCCTCTGGCGGAGTTCATGGACCCTGGGTTCCTGCATCCTAAGCAGTCGGTCCAGTCTCAGGCCGTGCCTTCCCACCCTGCACGCAAATGCCAAACTGTTCCCTGGAGAGCAAAGTTCTGACTATCCTGTTTCCCGTCTTTCGACTTCCACTGCTGACTGACTCACGGCTTAGCTAAGGCTCAGCAGCGCGGTGCCCACGCTCAGCTTGCTGCAGCGTCCACCGCCCTAGCCGCGGTTCGTCGACCACTGGCCTCAGACGCAGTCTGACCTTGCTACCAAGCACGCTCTGGTTCAGATTTTCGGTCTGTCTTTCTTGGTTGCCTGCAGCCCCCAATATTTGCTATTAGGTATCAGATGCCTGCAACAGTGAACTGCTCTACCGAAATTTAAAAACATTTACAGTGGGACTGTATATTAGAGAATGCCAGAAACAGATTTACTAATTTCACAGTTTATGTAATCAATCGGGAACTATTTTCTGGATACCTTATACAGAGCTTGTTACCGTATACAATGCTTGTTACTAAGAATATAAAACAATTGAATGACTTGGTCAAAAGCAGTGACAGAATTAGAATTTAAATTAAAGTTTCTCTGGGTTCAAATTTTGTGCTTAGTAACTTAACAGGAGTTGAAAAGATATTCATTATGTATGGAAAAGTTATTTCCATTTACTCAGCATTTCTCTCCTCATTTGCCCTACTTTCCAGGTACTTTGATTTATTAAAAAGCTCTGTGTGTGTGTGTGTGTGTGTGTGTGTGTGTAAGGGGAAGGGACGTTGGATTGACCAGTAAAGGAGTGAATGGGAGAGTTCAAAAGGCTTCGCAGATGGTTTTGGTTTCTCATTCCTCTAGTTGACAACCACTATATTAAAAGTATATAGTAAAGCTCTCACCTTCTTTCCTATGGAACTGGCTTGTAGGCTGAGCAAGTGTCGCCCGGAGTATAGTTTTCCTGCTTCTCTAAGGAAGAAGGAAAGTCAAATGACTGACTGAATATGGTCTGTTTTTAGGCACTTTGTGTACATTATCTCCTTATCCTCACTGCAATCACTGTAGAGAGTCATTTTTTCCTGTTTTACATTAAAAACAAACAACAACCCCCCCAAAAAAAACCCCAGAAACCCAGCTGCAAAGGGAGAAGATGGAATTTGAACCCGGCCTGTGTTGTCTGAAGTCCGATGCTTTATGCCACGCAGCCACGTTGTCAGTGTTAGAAGGTAGAATCCTTAAAGGCAGAGACCATGTTTTTCTCTTTCCTCCTACAGCAGTTAACACAATACTGAGAATATGCTTTCTACATATATTTGTCTAAGGAAGAACAAAGCAGACCAAGAAACATTTTTTTGTTCAGGGAAATCAAATGAACATCAATATAGAAAGCCCTTGAAGAATAAATAAGCCATCTAACATTATAATGTCAGACACATTATTACATTTCACAGTTTTTCACAATTTGCACATTCCTATTGATCCATGAAATAATTTAATTACA